>JAANSQ010000035.1:0-65296 GCA_036850885.1 Lepidocyrtinus dapeste
ACGTTTCAGAAGATTCTCTATCGATTTATTTAAAAAAAAATTTTGGAGCCAGTGCTGCCGGACTCTAACCCAATAATTCTATGGAAAAGGGTAGAATTAATAAATTGGTTTCCATTAAAAAAGTAAGTCAATTTTTATATTCCATGCAGACACTTCACTTCCTGTTCATAGAAGAATTAAAAACCTTCTGCATTTAATATATATGGAAATTTTATTCCATGGCTTCTGCCGCAGCTCAAATGAGTCAGCCATGTAGAATTTAAAATTGGCAAGGTCAGCTTACAATGCACTCCTAATTGAGTCATTTGTCTTTAATTCCCCTAACTAACATTAACCTAAGTGATAGCATTTATTTCAATAGGTATAAATTGAGCAACAATCAGACCCAATTCGGCCACACAGTATCTACAGGGCATGGCATGACCACTTGCATCCTGTTTAACAGTTCAAAGCTTGTAATCTATAATCAAAAATGTAAAATATCGAGAAAATTTTACAAGCTGGAAGGGCGGGAGGGTTTTTTTTAAAGCTGCAGATACTTACTCAGACTATCATTGCACGTTTTTCATTCATCATCAGTAGTAACCAGTAGTAAACGCCATAACTACATACTTTGTACATGCATGCATTGAAACTCATAAAATACAACCACAAAAACGATAAACTGTTCAAATTTAATGGTTGTAAGTTTGTAAGTGCTTGGAGCAGTCTGAGCGGCGCGTAGGCTTCTCTGTTTCTCTTGTACTCGTTCTTTCGATCCCATTAGAAATCGCAGGATCATAATAGTGGTCAGCATAATAAAGTATCATCTCACCCACGCATGTACAAAAAAATGATGCTAATTTTGTGCGTGTGTGATATGCATAATCGAAAACAAAATTGCATACATTATATAAAATTACTGATTCTACATGGCTACTGCTCTACTACTGCGTTTATCCTTCGCCAAGCTTAATAACTGATGAAATCGCTACTGACACACGGTGGCAATTACATACCTCTTATTTAAGGTGTATCTCCGCATGACCATATTTGTGTTTGTGTGTTACAGTGCTTCACTGACTTTTTTTTGGATCTTCACGTCTAGAAAATAACAAAATTAATGTTCATGTTCCTATTACCTCTACGATTACAATGAACCATTGTCGGCAGAGAGCAACTTATAATAAAGTATAATTCCATGTTCTTCTATAATCTGCAGGATGAGGATGCAACGCAACGTACTAATGCAATTATGTTTTTGGTGGTAGAACTAATTTACTAGGTATTTTTTTGCTTTCTTCATTAAATAATTTTCCAACCATCTGGCAACGATAATGGGCGTTATGTATGCTTTGGCTTGACAGAAATGCTGTACAGAAATAAAGTGCATTGTATAGTGTTTGAGCCTAAATTTAAAATTATGTTGATATTTAAATAGCTAGTCGAAAAATTTCAGCTTAAAATTTTCACAAAATGTCGTTTAGACGGGATAGTAACCGTTTGTCAAACCTTATGAAGCATGTACTATTATATGATGCACCATTTTCGAGATGGTTCTACATAAAGAGAATAATTTTTGGTAATTTTTATTCGACACGTACAAATTGCATGCAGCAGGAGGGGTGTATAATTACTCTTTTGGACACCTTTTGGGAAGCTCTCTACCCATTTATATGTGGCTTGAATGAACAAAAATGGTTTTGGTGGATATTAAACGTGTTATGCAGACGTGTCATCACAGCACGATATCGCGTTGACGGAAGGAGGTGAAAGGAAAGAGGTTTTCATGCAACAAAGAGCAATAGAGACAACTTGACAGTCCACTGCGACAAAATGTCAGAGTTGTTTTGAAAACAATCGAGGCAAATTTCAATCAATTCACATATCTTGATTTTGGATTATGAGTAAGAAGACTAGATGTCAGTACCAATGTGAAGAAAATCGTGTTTCACTCATCCTTGCAAGGACTACCAGTAGGCTAATTATAATAATTTATGAAAGCATACAATAATTTCTCACATAATAGTATGATTGATTAAACTAACCGTATTCAAAGTGTCCGCGAGTCAGATTGAAGGGTCGTAATGACCACATCTTACCTATTCACGTTTCAAGTTCCATTTCGAATTAATTTTTTAGGCATATTATAGTACATACTTATCACTTATGCTAAATGCTAGCTTCCGAGATTATTGTGGTGCCAAACCTTAAGCAAGAGTAATATGAATTAGGCAGATTTTCTAAATGGATTTTCAGATGACATGGCTTTAATCTTCCTCCTGCGTTTTCTCCACAGCTGGAACAAGATCGTTTACAGCCTAGGTTTCAAGCCTGGTACACATTTGAAAAGGCAGCCACTGTACACTTTTGTCAAAAACCTGTCACGTTAACAATTTCCAGAGAATGTGAGAGTGCAAATCAGTGACAGCCTTGATCTATTTCAAGCATAAGGTACATGTTTTCAGTAAAGACGTAAACTTGCATGCACAAACAGAAACATTAAATCGGAAAGCAGAACACCTCGCGATAGATTATTTCAAACTTAAAGCCAACATTCTATAACAAATTACTAATGCCAAAAGATGAATCTGAACAAAGCTCTGTAGTTCGTAGGTCGAGTTAGTTTTTACTACCGTAAAATTCAATCTGTTCTGGATGCACACGATAACAATACGATGCATTCATGTAACAGGAGGCAAGACGAGATGTAACTTATTTACGAAAGTTTGGAAAAATGATCGGGTCAACTTTGCTCATTTAGACACACAAGTGCCTTTCATAAAATATGAGTCAATCATCATAATCCCAGCAGAAACTGAACAGAGAATGAATTCATGTTCCATTTATCATTCCGATGATTGCTAGTGGAGTTCTTCACCCTTTTCAAAAGCGCTTACTCAATGCCTGTCACATCTAAGAGCATATCGAACCCATGAGATAGAAACCAATCTTACGAGTGCATAGTAAACTGCAAGTGTAGAAAATTGGAAGTAAAGAAAAAAAACATGTACAAATAACGAAAGTACCTACTTACATTGTACATTTCAAGGCATTTCTCATAAATGATTCTTTTCCTTGCAAAATTTAATTTCATCTGGAGTTGTACTTTGAAGCCTAGGTAATCGAAAATGTAAATAGACATTTTATATATGTATATTCCCTCTTGTATTAAAGGGTCACTAAATCTTTGCTTTTAAAACTCAGTTTGCAACACTCTTACAATCGAATAACTGTATAAAACTGCTTAGATCTTTCGTAATATTCTATGAACTTCTACTTTGTACGTGTAGCCAAGTCAAGTCTCACCAAGAGTGAATACTCAAGGGAAAGACGCAATCTAAATCTTCACACACTCTTCTCTCCAGTTCTGGGAAGCATATTTTCTACAAGATTTTTGCGCTTCACACCCCGAGATTTATTTACCGTGACCTCTTGATGGATTCTTTTACTGTTACTTCCTGCGACAATTGTGAGATGTTTATTAGATTTTGGATTATGAACGAAATCCGTTTTGTGAATGGAAAAACGTGGCCAACAAGGATCGAATCTTACCAAAATAATTTAAGAACTGCATCAGAAGAAAAGGGGTGGCAGGCTCATGAATAAAAGAATAAAACAAGACACGGCCAGCTAAAGATTCCTTCCTTCTTTTCTTTTTCTTCTAAGATATAAAAGAAACATTACAAAACAGTATGCTTTGAATTCCCCTTTTTACATTATATTCTTTGGTGGTACACGAAGCAAGCCAAACTAAGAGTTAAAAAACAAAGCAAGCTTTAGTACTGAAGCAGCAAGTATAATTCTTTCAAGCTACCATTTTATTCTCTTCATTCATCTTAATCCCCAAAAAAAGTGTTTCTCTTTTTGTAAAACCAATTTTGTCTTCTATAAATGGCATGAAAACAAAGCACGTATTATTTCTGTTAAGCAGGGGGTTAAACCGATGAAATAGCTCTTTTTCTCTGAGTGATGTGAAGCACACCAACAACAAAACGCACACTGATTCGAAAAACAAGTACATGGTAGAAACGCTTCTGGAATGCAGTTTTGCCCTGCCCTCCATGATTCAAACTGTCAAATTGGTTCAAGCCCAAGAAGTAAAACCTCTCTCCAAATTCATTTTCATTACAGTGACGACGTTTCAAAGCAGGTTGTGTGACTTACAGACATTAACATGCTCAAACGTATTTAAAGAATTTCCATCGCTGGAGTAAAACAGGACATTTAAGCATATACTGTCCTATGGCATGCATTAAATTCGTTTTCTAGTCTTGTCATACATCGTTAATTTTCAATAAGATTCATCAAAATATCCATAACGCTCATTTTCAAATTATGTTTCTAAAGCTATAAAACCCCTTATTTCTGAGAAATCTCACGTATTATCATCACATTATCTACTTCTTAGTCTTCACTTTTGCTGCCGTCTAAATAGTGGTAGCAGAATATCAAGCTGCTTCGTTACTTCACCGCATTTATCAACGCGCGTCTCTATCTTTTCTCATTTATCTACGAAGCGGTGGTGAAATGAGAGCAATTTTGTGCCACATATATTCCCTAAGGGCTTAATGTACCTATAATTGCACTTGCTTAAGTTTGTTTACACTAAAGAAATTATTCGTTTCTCCTCATTTGACATACGCATAACTCTTTAAACGCAAAATAAATGATAAGAACACACAGAAACCTCACGTACATACTATATTATAAAAGAGCTTGTAAAAAACTTACCTTAGCGCGAGGAATCCCGTGTAATAATGTAGGGAATCATCGTCGCCAGTTACATTAGCTCTAATTATTGGTGCAATTTATGAGTTTTCAGTATGCGGTTTTTTCTTTCGAGTTTCTCGGCTGTAATGGTATAGATTTGGTTCACCATTATTGAGAAATTATATGGGACTTTATCAGCGTGGGAACTAACCTTAGATACCCATGAGTTATTCTAAAACACGCCCTTTGACTCAAACCATTCTTATGACAACTACAAATTGGTAAAAGAGCAAGAAGCAACCTAAGTCAATGTGTTTGGGTTCTTATGGCTTAAGTAAAACTAGCTAAAGACACCCAATCTCTTCATTCACTACTACACAATTTTCAAAATACTTTCATGCGTCTACCTATGCAATTAAAAATTTAACTAGTTTTTACCTTGTTTTTGTGGAGATATTCAAAGGAGAGATTCGAAATTATGTGGTAGTTGTGTCAAACCACTGGAAGTTTCATATTCATCAGCATTCGGTTTCGATCCTGACAAATATTTGTGTTGACCTATAACAAAATAAATGCAGTTTTTATTAGTGTAAGCTCACATCTGCTAAACAGGAATTGATTGTTTTCTGTCAACACGCTATAAGTTGAAATTTTTAAGCTAATGCATGAGCTTGATTGTTTTAGGGTATTGGGACTAAATTTGAACTTTAAATGTGTCAAGTGATTTCTGCAGTTGTCAACGTTTTTTCTTGAACAACAAGTATTAACCTTTTCTTTTGAGATTGAACGCATCACACAATATCTTTACAAAATAGGTCTGAATTTTTCAGAGAAAAGTTTGCCTGCAATATAATTTGACACTAACACGTGACAAATTAATGCAAAATTCTAAACAAGTTATTTATAACATCTTTATTTCTAAAAGAAAAGCTATAAAAGAGTAAAACTATATACTACATAGATTTAGAATGAGACCACTTGCATTGGACATCGTCAGCAACTCAAAAGAGGTGCAGGTGTTCGCATGCATCTCAAATCAAAATGTTACGCGTCACTAGTTATCTTTATGAATCATCCAAAATTCAAGTTTATCTTCAACATAAAATTGTGTATTTAAATGTAGAAAAACTCTTACTTCTTTATATTTTCTAAATTATCAAAAAAGTCATATTTGCTAGAATCGTGCATAAATTATGCTGAGTACTATTGGCCTGATAAATCAGTACGAATGATCTTTAATGTAGAAAATAAAAGCAAGGCCTCATTACTTCCTATCTTCCTTTTCAAGTTCCTTGATCTACAAGGTTCACTTTCAATTTCCATACTAGAACAACTATGATAACAAATCATTGGCGTATGCAGCGTGAACTTCGTGCGCTGTACATTATCAAAGCATTGAACTGTCAATGAACAATAAAATTGTCAATATATTTCAGCAGCGCTATTTCGTCTTTTTATTTTAAGTTTTCTACATTTGAATATTTATTTCTCAGCTCTACTTACTTCTTTAATCTGTCACGCTAAAGTTATGAATTCATACATGCACTTTTTCTCACATAAAATTTTCAACAGGACAGACACGTTTGCGAAACTTAAAACTGATTGTTTTTGTGTAAATATCAAACCAATTTTCAAAAATCTGCTTTACCTACGTTAATATTTTTAGATGCTGACTCTAAAGAGGGTTAAGTATTAGCACAGCAGAATACATTGGCTTTCCCAAAAAAAACACTGGGAATGGAATGTTTTAATATTTTGAGTAAATGGGTTCCCTTATTTAGGCAATTTAAACCTTTTATATCCGTCGTAGTTGATTTGGTGAAGAGATAAATGACTCAAATTTCCTTAAATGATTGCTTAAAAAACAGTAGCATTTCAAACAGATAGTTATAAATTCATTAAGTTTCTTTCAAAAGCCTCTCCTCTGTATTTAAACCGTTTCTCATAGCATCATTAAATCTGTTAAAACACTTAGGTTAAACGCTTGATGAGAAAAACATCATAGCTGTCTGTAAATTACATACTGCTCACAGGACGACACATAAGCTCCTACCAATGCAAGATATGGAATGTATTAACTCGATACATATAGTCCCGTGCTAAGCAAAAAAGTCAAATTCTTTGTCTTTTTTTGAGAAATTAGTGCGATATTAAGGTAAATTATGTGAAAGTGATGAATGTACAAATATGGGAAACATAGTTCATCTACAAAACTTTAATCGACTTGTTTCTAGATAATGAAAAACTTTTTCCTACTCTTCAGTGCATGAACCTCATCTCAAGCGACCTTGTATGAAATACAAAATGTATTTTGTTTTATTACCAAAGCTTCATGTAAAAAGCTAATCTTTTCTTCTCCATAACAAAAGTAGCTAGCAGGAATATTATGTACGCACATTCCTTTTAAGAATATCATTATTCTCAAAGAAATACACTTGACAGGATTATTATCATTACTATTAGTTGTACATCAGTTGCTGGAGTTGAAATGTAGCTTAATCAAAACACACTGTCACTACCCACCACCATTAACGTCTTTCTCTCTTTACATAATTTGCATCAGTCCAAGTTAACTGTTGAATAAGAGTTTATGTGTTACACATTCCAGCCAATTAAAATGTCACTTTTTCCAATCTGAGTCAACCCGTACACAAAGCATAACGCACTGTTTCTCTCTCATCCACGCACAATTCTGTAGTGGACAAACTTGGTGTGATGCGTCCCACTACATTAATGAAACCAGTAAACTTTACAAAGTTTAGGGACCCATCTAGTTTACTGTTTTTTTTTCTGTGCGTGTTTGTGTTTGTAAAGTGTGGAAGAAGATATGATATGAGTTGAAATGCTCATTTTATCTCTTGACAAGATGGAACATTTATGGGGAGCGACTCCACAACATAATATACTTTTTACACAATTCCCTGATATTATGAATAACCTTCTTTAAGACTGAAAAAATAAGTGCGTAAAAATGACTTGCCCGTTAACTTCTGTCTTCTAATCTTATTTCTCTTAATGGGTTTTATTTTCGCCATGTAATGTTATGATGCCTACACGAAGAATACAAATGTGATTAAATATTCATTGAGAGTACGTAACATCGTAATCCTTGAATGACGTGAGGTAAAGGGCTATACACAAAGGCGCCAACAAGATATTTCCTGAATGTCCATATATGACTTGTAGCCTTATCTGCGCTAGCAAGTTTTTGAAACCCCAGCAAGTGAATGGAGATAGCTAAGCATGGTATTAAAGACTCGGGATTTTTAAATTGAAAACCCATAAAAAGTATTCTCTTTTGTTTGAACAACTGGTGGCGTAGTCGTTAAGATACTATTACAGAAAACTCATAATCATTTCCTAATTTTTGTTGAACGTTTAGTGTTTGGAAGACAATCTTTATCTCGATGCACTTAAAAATGTAGAGAAGTTATTTATGAATGGTTGCATATTGTCTGCACACAGTAGGCAATAGTTGCTGATATTAGGGGACGGACGCAGACGATATCTGTTTATTTTTGAGAGAGCACCACCCATCAACAACCAGTAACTCTTATTAACTCCTTAAATGCTAAATATACAGGCAAGCCCTTTTTACTAATGTGGCGTTGTTCAACGAGAAAACTTGATTATATCCAAAACCAAGGAAAATTATGACTCTGACTACGTTGATTCTTATTCGTCAAACTTGAAAGCTTGCGACAAAAATGAATGATTATAATATAACATTATAAGAGCGATCATCATGTCTATTTATCTACTTGAGTCTTATTATTTTACGCTTGAACTTTAAATGCTGGCTTGCATAATTAATTTATGCATTTATACATTATATGCATTTATCCAACATATTTTATGCGATGGAATCACTAAAATAAATTTTACTGCACAATAACATAATCAATGCTTCGTGAAATAAGATATTATTCATTTGCCGCTGCCGCAAACTAAACTAGTCTAGAAAAATCATATTTTAGACAAGTACGTAAACAACAAGAGGCTCATGTGGCCCATCAGTAATACATTTTGAAGCACCACCTCTATATGTGGAGGCTATTATTTATAAAACTGTATTTATATAAATGCTGACGGCAACTTATTGACTCAGACCAATCAAAGCCGAAGGTCATATTAACTAGAGTTTTCTTTATAAGTCTTTGGCCGGCTTTATGTGCATGCATTTAAGTTTGTCCGTAAGCATCAAGCATTAACCATTAACGAATAGAGAAATTATGAATGGTTTGAATAAAAACTGAAACGAGTGAATAGATCATCCCCTGAGAAACTTTAAGATGTAAATTTTTATTCGTCAATCACGTTGCAACAATACCGTTTTTATCACAAAGATATGTAAATAGTTGTAGCGTACCGTCAAAATTTCGTAGAATTCAGTAAGCACTGTAGCTAGGAAGATTTTAAAACGGCAAAACAGCAGGAGGGAATGGTGATGCAGAATCGTTTCATTGTCAGACATTTATTCCTGTGTACAAACATGCAGGGATTATAAGAGCACAGTTTATAGTACAAGTACAGCACACGGTATTTTTTCATTTAATGATGATGATTGGAAGAACATTTGTCTTTGAAAATATTTCAATATTTAAAAAAACGATCTTTCATAGGTATATCATTTGATGAGCTCGCACGCACAAACGCTTACACCGCTACCACGCAAGTTAACAAGCAAGCGATAACAAGTCTTACTGACAGTCCGTGCTGCAATTTTGAAAGTGTGTTTAGACATATAAGTATAATACACCATAAGGCTGATTTCCTTCACAAACTCAAAACACATTTTAATTTTCAAGCGTGGATTTAGAAACGCACATGAAACGGGAGTAAATATTTGATGGAAGTAAAGAGAAGTTCATGCATCGCTATGTAGTAAATGAGAATGTATGGTGGCGGCTGTGTGGTACTGATGACATCAATGATGATGGTGGTGGTGGTAGTGATCCAAAACGTTGATAAATGTGTTCTAAGAGGTTGATATTGAAAAACATTTCCTCATTTTCCCAACTGATTTACCAAGTAGAAAGAAAAGCACATTAAGTCAAGTGCTATACATATTATTATTATTCTTTCTCATGAATGAAGTCATACCTACAGAGACTGTGATATGGAAGACAGTCACAGACACACAAAATAATTCTGTTTTCTACATTTTGTAAGTGGAGGAGTGAAAGAAGTAGGTGGAATGAAGATAAGCTTAAATACTTTTTTTGAGATTGTGTTTCAAAATACTATTACGAATCTATGCATTAGCTTAGCTGGCGACCAACTTTTAAGGGTTTATTGGCTCTGAGTATGTTCGTTTTTTTAGCCATACGTTATTCTTCAAAGAGATGGAGCAAATGAAAAAGAGAAGTTGAAGTAAGTCGTTTAAAGGATTTTTTCCAAAGATGAGTTCACCAACTTCTTGTTTTCCTCTTGTTCACTTTTAGAGGAATGTTTCTCTTGTCATTGGAATAAAAACGGAATTACCATATCATCATCATCATCAATCTGCCCTTGTCAACGTATTCTTAATGTTCATGGATGTATGCAAGCTTTGGGAATTTCTAGTAATCGTAAGTAAACATGAGGAATTGCCAAAACCAACATAAAGTCCTTTATTAAAAATTTTATATTGGAATGTCGGAATGCCACTTTCCCTCGGACAATCCGAATTACTGTCAAAAGACATTGCTAAAATATACTCCAAACCGGATACGTTTAATTCAGCAATATAAATTCGCAAATTCTGTGTGAGCATTAACATTAAGCATTTGCAATGGGTAATAGAGGGCTATGAAAAGAGATTTAGATTTTTTTTCTTTTCTTAAGAACTGCATAAGTTCTTTGACTTATCCCAGGAGATTCCTTGAATTCTTCCTCCATTTGTTAATGCTGTCGCGTAATAAATTGTAAAATCAAATACTGACTTCACGTGACATATTAGAAAATGAATGAGCAAAGGTCGTTGGTATACAAAAAAAATCATTCATATAGGAATATGTGATTCTCCGTTTGACGAGCATAATGTACAAAAGGCTTTTTTCTAAACGACGCTGCTCTGTTGAGGCTTCTTAAAAATTTTGGTGTCGGCATGACTGCCATTCAATCATACGTTATAATATGTAAATGAGTACACATCACTGAAAATTTATACAGTGATCTATTACCCTTTCTTAATGAAACACAAAAACGCAATAAAAGTGAACATGCTTTGTATGGAGAGAAGTACATACCAGTAATGTCAATACCAGAAAAGAAAATGAATTTTCCTAATGTAATGGTAAACCAAACGGTTTTATAAGGGAACTACTGATAACCTTTTCATGATCTCTTTCAGTCACTAAAATTGTTGGATAATAGAAGTAATCTGTCCCCTGCGTCAGTATACAGAAAATGAAAGCTGATTTCATCCAAACAAATTTGAATTTCAGTAAAGGCTGCTGTACACAAACGCATAGAAGCTAAATAATATAACGCTACCGTTTGAGCCCAGACTAGTGCTCAGTATAAATGTTTTATTTCTTTTACATATTTTAAGTTTTCTGGATCGCTGATTATTGTATCCGTTGCACCTGTCTTATTTTTACGTTCTGTGTTTACCATAAACTCTCATTGTCAGTGAGTCTGGTCAAGCAAGATATCAAACCTGATATGCGCAGACATTAACCGTAAGTAAATTCTTCAGTATCGGTGAATCCATCTAAAGTCTTCAAAGACAGGGTATAATCCATTCAAACAATTTTGAAAGTACCTGCAATTTTGTCTCTTCTATTATCATGTCAGGATTAAACTAAAATTCACATTCAAAAATCTAAATTTAATGTCTGCCAGAGAATCCATCGTCTTCACCTACGCCTCCTGTAATAAGGTTGCATGAAAATGTTTTTCTGATCGTGTTACATCAAGACCATCATAGAAGCGAAATGAAAAATGCATTAATTATACATGCATTAAAAAATGTAACTAAAATGGTTTCGCTAGGGCCTTTTAATTCAATGACTTTTTAGCTTTCATTATTCAATTTATTCATCCTCGTCTCACTGATAGCCTCAACAATTTCAAACGAAACTATTATGCATAAAACGAAAATATATCATAAACGATTCGTTTCAAGCAGACGTCATCCTGGTAAGGTAAGACGTGACGAGATGTAAAGCTCTTTATATTTCTGATTATATAGCCTTGTCATCAGTCTCCATTCCGTAGCCTTACTCATCATACCATTATGTTTCATACGGCCTTTCTCACAGCGTCTAAAGTGACACCTCAGAGAAAGGCAAAATGGTCAAATAAATACCAAAAGTGTCTGAAAAAAGTATTCGCGAAAATAATGGTTCTTTAAAGACAAGCAGAGCTTCTTTGAAGCCTCCACGTAAAGGAGACAACATGCGAAGAAAACAACAGAATATATCCTAAAAGAGACCAACTAACAGCAATTCATCACTCGCAAAAAAAGTCTCTTCGTTCTCTCATGTCCAATATGCCTACGGATAAAAGACTTAAGTCTCTTGAAGAAATGTCGAGTCAGTTAGAAGGAACTCTCCTGTGCCATCAGTTTAAATTAAGTGAAGACAGGAAAACGACCTGCGAATGAATAAGTTACGAAACATAAAATGGAATCCTTGCTCCTTTCGGCTTGTCCACGTGACTTTTTGGACTTTCCGCCCTTGTTTTTATGAAGTAAAAAATCCTCCCTGATTGTTGTTTGTAGTAAATTATGCGTAAACAGTCACCAGTATATTTTAACATCAAAATTAATCTATTGGATTGGAATGCAAAAATATCCTTGCAACACCAATAATGGTAGAATGGATCGCTTAGGTAGTGAATACTTTTCAAGGAATTCCATTTGATTATTTAATATTTTCTACATAGCTATGATGCAACGTAAAATGACATGAATGTCTTTTTGCTTATTTGAGTTCCCATCACATAAAATTATCTGATGATCACAAAAACTGGCTTTGTTGGTCCGACCTATCGTTTTTCTACTCCCATTTAGTTCCGAAATTCAAGCGTATGGTGTGTACACAATGAGCAATGGAAAGCCTTTAATTCAAACATAACTTCAGTCATTGGTCACATGCTGAGCAAATGTGAAAAAATTTGTCGGCGAATCATTCTTTTTCACTTTGAGTCAGTCAAATTCAGTCAGACTATATTAAGATTAACCAGTAAATAATATGTAAAGTATAGATGCCGAAGAAAATTGCGAGTTTCTATTTTTTCGAAATGCTAAAAAATCTCACCTCACAAATGTGCAAAAACAAATAACAAATTCTTATTCCACAGATGACAATGACAATCATGTCCACAGTAATATTATTATTTATCCAAGTAGAAGACTGAAGAAAACATGCAAATATAAAAAAAGCATTATTGCAATCACAGAAATGACCGAGTTTCGTAAAGTAGCATCGATTTTGCAATATGTCAGTAGCCACACCAGGGACGAATTAGTTTTGTTGTAATTCACTATGACACTTTTCATTCAATCAATAAAAATTAGACATAAGGGTTGTTTCCGAGACAAGAGATTATAAATAAACTTACTTAACATTCAAAGAAAGTTTATTCTTTTACAAGAAAAATGTCAAGATATTATGCTTCAGCGTAACTTTCAACATATTCGTGGCATACATACTTCAACTTAATTTAATCTAGTGGCACAGCAGGCGCAACTTGATTTCACATTTTTGTCACTTGACTTCTCTGCATGAGAGGAAGAAATTGATGAGAAAAATTCATGATGATGACACTTCACACAAAACCTACATGATCATCATTGGTAATGACGATAGCGCATAATCATCAAAAATTGCAACAAAGCTCAAGTCAAATTGAACAGAATAAATGAAGGCAGTTCTTTTGCCGTGTCTTGTGCCTCCGCCATGTTTTATCCCATTTCTGCATTGAATGATTGAATAACAATAAAATGTGTAGAGTTGCAGTTCATGTAGTGGAATTCAAATAACGAATTTTACACGGGACACTAACTCGCCAATCGAAATGTAATTTGAAGTGTAAACTCAATAACTTGCCAGCCTTCTACCTCATTGAAGCATTTTAATATACATTACAATCAGTTCCGGATCATTCAATGAGGAAAACCTAAGCCAACAAGCTGACTATAAGTTAGCATCGATAAAGATATGCGTTACATACATCAACTTTTACTACACAACCAATTTTTTTGTCCATTCAAATGGAAATAAAGAAAATGAGATTTGTTTCCTTTCTACTGTATAATATTCACATCATCATGACCTCTTCACAAAAAGATTCATTTACTGTTACGGTCTAAGGAATTTACCATCATTTTGCAAATAAAACATCCTCAAAAATATCAGCGTGAATGATGAAAACATACATAAAAAACAAGGATAATTTGCTCACTTGGAAGAAAAATATGAGGTCTCCTGTGGGATGATAAGAAGTGATATAATGTAAAATGATGGAGTGAAGGGGGCAGACATATTTTTGATGTTTTCCTTTCATTTGATATGTCATAAAAATGTGCGCAACACATGAGTCGCCAAGTGGAAGATGCAGTTTGAGTTCTGCACTTTGGTCACACTCAATTTTAGATCAAACGAAACTTACAGACTTTGTTCACGTAAATCAAGCGGAGCATGCTTAACAAAAAGATTGTATTATAACAAGTAAACGTGTCAACAATATAGTTCGTCTCGGCTCCCAACCAACCGACCTCGCATATCAAAATAGGAAAGTGATGGGTTCAATTGATTCAAACTACGTGTCTCTTTCTTAAGTAAGTGTGTTGGGTCACAAATCAAAACATATGTTTACCTTTCATTTTCCTTTTCAGCAGAATGGAAAAGATACCAAACAAAATTTATGGTGATGAAACCGAATTTAGAGCAAGATGTTTTTCGACACTACTGATGTTGACAATATACTTAATTTGATTTTATGTTGAGACAACTCGTAAATTCGCATTTGAAACTAGTTTAACAACATGCATGCTTATAATTTAGCCGTTATATATAATATACTTTCTCTTATCATTCTTCGAATTATCGCGAGAAAAACATTTGGAAATTATTCATAATTTTGTTTACCTTGTCCAAAGTGTGTTTATCTAGTGCTTACTTCTCTTCTCAATTTCTGCTTACACCTCCATATTGAAAGAACTTACAAGAGGTTTTTTGTATCTCACAGGAAATTCCTCCGATGTCACTACTTCACTACGATTAGTCAAATTTTAGGTAAAACTCAGCTCCTTATACTGTCTTGGTTTGCCACATCATTCTTCGCAGGCGTCACCTTGCTTGTCCTGAAAGTGACAAAATTACACATCTTCTAAGCATTACAAACTCAACATTTTTCACATCTGTAAATTATTATCCTCAGACACTATAATAAAAACTTAAAAGCATATCAACATGCATTTTCATTTTTAGTTAAAAAATGGACTTTTATACATACAACATACATCAAAATTATCTCAGCTTCAAATTTTCATTTATCCCAGTTTGTGAAACTTAAGCATCTGTGCTTATTTAATTTTCATGTAGATCAAAAGCAATAATGATGATGATCCTGAGAGAACGCAAACTTTGCACAAAAAAAATGAGTAGGCAAATCATCCCCCTTATTAAGATGAGATATGCATGCAAAGCAACTATACAATTTGAATGATTGTAATTTATCTTCTTTACTTCCTGAACACATATTATTTACTGCATTTGATCCTATAAAATCAGCCATCTGTTATCATAATAATTATGAAAGAGTTCTGTCACAAGACATAGCAATAATGAAAATATCACTCATCCTACACATCCTCTTTTATTACAATATGGCTTCTAAAATGCATTCACACCAATGAGTGCATTATTATTAACTTAAAATGTAATATGCATAGATGACACGTATTTACTTACTCTTCAAAAATAAATTGTGGGCCAAGTGAAAAGCATACGTACAATCAAATTTTAAAAAAAACTGCTGCTTTATTACAGATACAAACTTACAGAGTTTCATTTGATTCTAGAATCTTCTTAATTTCCGAATAAGTAGCTCGCACGGATTGAATCGTATTCGACATATGGCAGCAATTCACTAAGTATTTTCAAATGTAACACAATATTTATTCTTAGGATAATAAATTGAGATTGGAAGTCGGTTAGATTTTATAGGCTTTAATTTTCAGTAGGAGATGCAATGCAAACGAACGTTCAATTCATTGCTTCAGCTACTGGAGCTAGGTTTATAAATTATGCACGAGTTGGGAGCAATACAACGATGACAATAAAGTTACTGCTGTAATATAAGTCAAAGTTCTATGATCTATTTTTTTAATCAGAGTACCAATTATAGTCTGCATCCTCTAACACTCTATGCCAGCTGCAATGTTGCAGATTAGATAAGAATGACTCAACATGAATACAATTGTCCTCCTGGCATTTTTACTCATTTCATCATGAAACCCATTTCTCAGTAATACATACTTACTACCGCTTCATAAAACTTTCCGAGCCTCCACAGTTGCACAACATTGCACACTAAATGCAGGACTCATTCGTTCATAGATCGTGCCATGAGATAATGTATGTCCACGCTTAAAGTTGTCCTGCTATTTTTTAGGCAAATATGTGTAACGGTATCTGACATTCAATGGCAAAATGGACTATTTTCATAGTCGTGAGATAATAATACCAACACAGATACTCTCTACATAGTAATAAAAAGCTTCTATGAATCTCTTTGTTGCTGTTACAAAATATCCTTTGCGAATTTTTTTCATGGAAGCTAACAAAATGAAATATTATCTCAATGTAATGTGTCTTCTTGGCAATTTAAAACTAGTGGAGGGAAGCAAACGACCTCCACTTCACTTTTTCACTAGAACAACAAACTTCATTTCAACAAATGACGTTATGAGCCAACATTATAATGCTTTAAGTCAACTATAATAAAAACTATTCGTAGCTATGTAGCAAAATTTAGATTATACCAATTACCAATTGAATTGAATCGACAGTTATCCAATCTGCCGAACTGACTTGATGTCACATCAATATGATCTCATATTGCAGGAAATTTACGTGAAAATAGTTCGGATTTTGTCAACTGAAATTTGACTATTTCACGCTTCTGTCACAAAACAAGTCCCCAACCCAGTTGCGAATCTTTCATAATAGCAATGTACTTTTAGAAAAATGTGCTCATGGACAGACAAAAAACATTCATCTTGCCTCAAATCTAGTTTTACGAACTTTGCCTTCATCATAATAAATTTGATAAATAACGAAATATCGGAAAAGAAACCGACTAATGGTATAGCTATAGTACTCCAGGCACCAATGAAACTGTCCCCAGAGTCGGCTTCAAATGATGAGGAAATATCACAACATGTCCATGTTTATTTACCACACAAACTCAAAGTCTTAGCAAAAACCACACAAGTGTTATACAACACTTCAAAATAATATTAAAATATACTATATTATCCTCCTTTTCTTGTTTTATGGCATATTAAGTTGGACTAAAAAATTTAAGCTTAAAAATGGCTAAATTTAGGTTGAAATGAAATCATAACGTAACCAAAACTCACACATGATGTACACGTTTCTTTAGATCCATCAAAAGAAAAACAACTGGCTTTTAATTTTTTGCTCCAAGTTTCATTTAAAACTCGGAATTTTTCTGCATGTTTAACTACTTAACGCAACGCAACTCGGAGGAAATGAAATGCATAATGAAAAGATTTCATGGTGCTTCCAACAGTTCAGTAGAGGAAATGTCCCATACGACTATCAATTGTCCCCTAGTTAAATTCATGCTTTGAGTAGCCTAAAAGAGACTGAAATTGAAATTTTTGTAGAAGCAATTTGTGCTTACTAGCATGTCATCAAATGCATCATTTTGATGGTGACACAGTACGGGTGAGTTCTTTCAAATAAACATGACATTATTTTCAGCAAAGCCTAAGTATTTTAGGAAGAAGGACTGTTGTAAAATCGAATTGTCGTGATGACAGTTAAACACCTAGAACCGTGCATGCCCTCAAACATGGATTCCCAATCTATTTACATCTAAAATACACCTTCCCATCTGTGCTTTGAGAATTGTAGTCAGACAGATTCCTTAGATTTGGGTAGTTTGTACAAACACCGCACAACTGGTATGGTGGATTCTGAGTTTTAATATGCATTCCGCCTATTTCATGCATAAATTAAGTGACACTCAAATGAAACAATGTCATCCAAGATTCTAAGACTATGTTCTGCCCGACCAATTTTCTACGCCAATTATATCTAGGAAACGCTGATATAAGCAATAATTCATCAATAATTAGTTTTTCGTTGATTCATTCGCGTTTACACAGTGGCTTATTAAGGAACGGAAAACTCTTCGGAACTTCATAACCCCATTTACCATAATCGAGTTAGAAAAGAAAGTTTCACCACCAATTGACTGCCTAGCGTTTTGAATAAGTTTATTTTCCAGGATTCGGATGTGGTCGCAGAGGGAGATAGACATGAAAGGCCGAAATTGCCATGAAAACATATTCAGCAGACTTCTTGTTCCTGCTTCCCGTCTTCCGTTCCTTGTTCTAACTTTATTTTGGACTTCAGTCACGCTGCAGCTTCTTCCAGAAATTCCCAATGGGATATATTTTTTTCTCAAAGTGTGCAAGTGAAGTCTAAGAAGTGTAGAAAGAGCGTCGGCATGACTCCAGCTATCAGATAAGGAGTTTCCTCTCAAAATTTCTAGTATGATTTTCTTCTTCGGCTCAAGAAAAAGGATTCTAAGCTCATAATAAAAAAAAGTCTGTATGAACATTTTCCCTTCTCGACAAACTCTGTAACTCTTAGGAATTCTGAGAGTATTGTATGAATACTTTATCTTTGATAGAGTTTTGCTTTATTTCACTATCTTATTGCAATAAATAAAAAGTTACTTCTACTTACTTCTAATGTTACTTCCTCCTATACGAAACCAAATGAGAAAGCAAATTCTATAACTTATGGTGTAATAACCTTTTGTTCTGCTTCGCTCAACATATATATGTACGATTGGCAGAAGAATGAAACTTGCAGTTTTAACCATGAAAGCGAAAATAGGAAAAAAAACCCAGAGGATCCTCCAACGCATCAAAACAGCTGAAGAGATAAGATTACGAATGAACCTGCAAAGTCCAAAATATTTAGTTAAAAAATAAAAGAGATTTTTTCTTCGACTGCCTCTGTTTCGTCCTACAAAACGTAAAGAATAACGCGCAGGAATAAGATGTATTCAAAATGTAAAAGAACAAAATTCTTGAATGTATTCCTAGTAGTATGAGTAAATGGCCTCAGTGGCCAATTCCGAGTACTGTTAACTCAATCTTACTACCAAACAAAAACGGATGATTACTACTGCCAATTCATAAAAAGTATTTTTTAAAGGAATTAGTTTCCTTTGAATTTGCCTCACAATAAGCCTTAAATGCATTCCTTTTAGACTGAAAACTCGTTAGTAAACAAGGACCGGAAATAGCCTCACTAAACATTTTAAAAACTGGTGCTAATTTACCTTTTCCAACTCACAGAGAAAAAACCAATTTTATCGGGCAATCTTTGTCCCAACCTTTACTTGACTTCTAGCAATGAGAAAAGTTGCAGAAAAACAGCATACAAACTTGATTTCATGCTCGATTTCAAGCACGTCAAATAGTCAAGCCTTTAAGGATAATTCTAGCTCTTAGCGTAGGTGTAAACAAAGTTTTGAATCGTTCACTTTTCTCCACAGTTAAAACTCACGGAACAAATAGTTACTAAAAGAATCGGGATGACAGTATCCATAGAGGTATAGTAGGTACCTTTTGATTGCCTCTTACTGGAGTCGACACAATCTGAGAAGAAAATGAAAAAAAAAAGTTGAAGAAACTTAGAGCCACCATATAATGCAATTTGAATCGTATTGATCCAAGTCTTTTTCATTTGTGCAAAGAACTTTCCTACCATAATTTTCTAGACTCACGTAGTCTCAAGTTCTCACAGCACCACCTTCATGGTGATTTCGTTGTCCAAGCAATGAACAAACCAAATCACCGCAAATACCAGAAGCTCACAGAGATTTATAAAATCTTAAAGCGTATTTTCTTGGCAGTACCTTTCGAATCCGAACCAAGAAGCCAGGGAGGATGTTATCTTAAAGCTAGACTTTATCCTATTATGCTTAACTCATATCTATATCGACTATGTTTCTTTTGTCTAGTGAAACTATACATTTCACCGGTAACTATTAACGAGGAAGTTTTTTTTTGCAACGCTGAGAAAAATATAAACCAAGTGAGGTGAGGTCAGACACGTTCGTGAATTCTTTTGAAAGGAAGAGACGATATTCCTGCATGGAATGGTATGGCATGCAGAGTGGATTTATAGCGCAAAAAGCAAGGGAAATAATGAGCGTGCAGCCTAACTACAAAACACGAATTTTTTCCCTTTTAGCCATTTTTTCCTGAGAAGAGGCTGACTTGGAATAGGGTATTGTAACTTGAGCAATAACGAGCATATATTTTCCTTCGTAGAGTTTTCACAGAATAGAGAACAAGTATTATTTCCCCCTTAGTCAATATGATCTATAACGAAACTCATATTGCAAACTATCATCTCTTCGACTTCTTTTGTTCCCTTATCCTTCTATAGTTTGTCCGGTAGATACGGATGAAGACCTTTAGGGTCATATATAATCAAAAGAAAAAATAACATAGCATTTTGGAAAATAAATTATAATATTCTCTTTGAAAGTTTCCCGTTATCGCCAGGTTAGGTCGTTTCAATAATCGTGCGATAATCATCGAGAGGAAAATTTCCTTATGCTAACGACCGCAGGATAAAAACATAATACAAACACTGCAAAATACATAATAGAAGGATCACTACTTTTGCAAGCTAAATTTCTGCTGTGTCGTGCTGAGATGGGAAGGTCTGGATGGGAAACAGGATGCTGATGATGGTGGAAATATCGCCATTTAATTCCAGATGCGGTCATACTTGACTGCTATCTAAGTTTAATACATAATTCGAAAAAGAATCACAA
The DNA here is from genome assembly GCA_036850885.1 of Lepidocyrtinus dapeste. NCBI lineage: Eukaryota > Metazoa > Arthropoda > Collembola > Entomobryomorpha > Entomobryidae > Lepidocyrtinus > Lepidocyrtinus dapeste. The sequence continues at coordinate 20,743 of JAANSQ010000035.1, forward strand.
CTGGTACTTTCATCGGAAAGTCGGCATAGATATTATGACGCAATAGCAGTACATTTAATCATTCTTCTGCAGAACTGCATTGAATCCATAGATAAATGATTACATATGGTTGGTATCGCTTTGAATTTTGACGTAGGTACGTGCATAATCTGAATCATCTGGTAAGTATAACCATACACAGCCAGAGATTATTTAAAGCTGAAATTTCGCATTCAGCACATCAAATGCAATCTTCTTGTATACTCCATTTGGTAAGTTGATTCCATATTTGCTTTTTCTGGAACGGGATTTTTTTTAGAATTGTACCTTGTACCTCAACACATCTTTTCGCTTTATTTAAATGCACGACTCATTCAAATGCGTAGCATATGTTCGCATTTTCCAACTTTCATTCATAAAATGTCACCCACTCAACATGGTTTTCTTGTTCTTATTATGCGAATTTCTGTTTATAAAATGAAATCTGGAAACCCAACGGAACGTTAGTGACAATATATGCAAGTGAAACATAACTGCTACCAAGATTTCCGTCAGGTCACTTTAACAATTTTTAGTTATGCATTTAAACAAACCCCACACAACGTATACTCGTTTCTTCAGAAAAGGCAATGGTTTTTTAGATTGAGGTTGCTTATTTGAATTTCATCGAATGCAGAGCAGAAACGGTACATAGTGTACCTCTGTTGACGCAGAATGTCACGGCAAGCATTTTATGGATTATTCCTAGGCATTCCTCGTATTTGGCTTTTGATTCTGCATTTTACTTCTAGATAGTTTTTACACGCTAATCTTATCCAAGGAAAAAAATGCAGTTCACGTAAGGTTGCTTCACCCGTTTACCGGGAAACGCTATAATAATAAAGATAAAATTCAATGTCGCGGAGAGTCAACACTAACATCAAATATTATTATCCATATTTTACATGTGGTGAGCCATTGAATGTAAAAGGAATTGAATGTAAAATTCAAATTAAGCCAACGTGAAGAGGAGAGTTGGGTCAATCTAAATTTAATTAATCTGAGTTTTGCTTAGAAATGTTTAAACTGTTCTAGAAAAAAGATTAGCATCATGAAAACTACCGCACCCATTAAGATTTATAGGATTCTGCAAAATAAGCTTGCCGAATTAGAGTCTAGAAAGATGGCTTGTTTGGGCATAACTTCTTCCTAATTACATACGTACCAGCTTGTATGACAAATATGTATGTACATACGTAGGAAAACAATTGACCGTAATATTTGATTAATTTGTGAACTGATGTTTCTTGCTACTTGTCAATTCAAGTTTTCTACTTTAAAAAGCCATTTACAATACATTAACTTTCCAAATCTAATTTTTCAATCTTTACAGGAGAGAAGACAAGGTGTGCATGGGAGATATTTTTTACGTGAAATTTATCGAATCCCTAAACGGCACACATGTACAATGTTCAGGTTGTACGATATCTTTACAACTGCACTGCTCAAGCGATTAATTTGTGGTAAAACTTGGACAAACCATAGTAAAGTTGATTTACTTACTACTTCTTGACAATGCATTAAAAAAGCTAATACCATCTAATATTTACGTTTATGACCAAAGTACTTTTAAGTAAATGAAAAAAAACTATGCCAATGAGAAATGAAAAAACAGTAAACCATTAAGTTGAAAGAAAGAGCATATTTTCCGGTCGACCATTTTTTCTCTCCATTTTTATTTTTTGCGGAGATCATGGTGCTTGGTTAAACCGATGTCATTACTCGCCCAAAGAGATAAAAGGAAGGAAAATTCAGATCAAATCTTCGTGGATTTATCTTGAATGCAGTGAATATGAAACGGAACATTGATGAATTCTTTATAAAACTTTAGAAGTTTCCCAAAGTCAGTGCCATGCAGAAAATCGCAGTGAACAATGACCGTCAAACGAAACAATATTCTCCCGGCTAGAGCGTACCTTATCGCATCCATCTCTAACGTCCATATATTGATATACCAGTATGAGAATTTACCCAAGCTTCTCTCTTTGATAAAGTAAACCACGATGAAATGGTTGATTATATATGTATACATAGCTCATTTACCATTGCCATGAGAAGAGCTTGAATTTACTTCCGCGCAGTAAGACTAAACAACGATTTTTAACCATCATTGCATTCTATTTGAATCTCTGGTTCAGGGACTACAACTAAAAAACCATATCGAAAATTATTTTTTGTAAAAAATAAAATAAACGAGTAGTTAAGGTGAGCATTTCATTTATTTTCGGGAGTATGTTACACCAGTAACAATGGAAACGTTTTATGGTTGTGTTTACCCTGTCCATGTCCCATTGAAATGGTAGTTTATTTACGACTGTAATTTCGACCAACCAGATATAATGGCCTATTGTAATCCTATACCTCATTTTTGGATAATCGTCTTATTTCTTGAGACAAAAAGAAGTCCGTCTATATATCTCCCAGCGCCATATAAAGTAGTACATATTGCCAGAGTAGGGTGGGTTTTCTATTGTTTGCTAACCAGCATTCATACTCACAGTTTCCTGTTTTGATTTTGAATTCAAATCGAAAAGCGTTTAGCAATACACCATTTTACCGTCCACATCAACCCGATTTTTTTATTTTTTATCTTATTTCTTACAAACACCCACTTGCTTCGTAATTATAGAAATTTTTATGCGGTTAAGAGAGAAAGAAAAAAAGGCGAATACCGTTTATCACAAAGGTAACTAGTTCCTCTAAAATAAATAAAATACCGAGCCAATAGTAACTTCCGTTACCTTTGCGTAAATACAAAACAACGAAATGCAACGACTGACTGAGATCGTGCTAAAAGTAGGTGGCTTACGTGCCTTATACGTTCTCTTTCTTTTTTTGGAGTTTCGCACATGTGCAAACTTACCTTTGCCATGATGGAAAGCAGTAGCATTAGCCTACTTTTTAGACTATGGATCTAAAAATGGAATGTGAAAGAACAAGGAGAAAAGAGAGTTTTGCAAAGCTTGTGCCCTATTCATTTAATGCTATCTTTCCTGACCCATTCATCAGGCTTACTTGTAAGCGTAAAAGGGGAAAAGCGGATGTCATTTATAAATGCAAAAGAAGGACCAACAGTGGCTAGAAATGTGTTTCATCCTGTAAACCATAATAATGCTACAACGGAATAACCTAGAGGACTAGTAAGGCAAAAGCAATAAACGCATTGCTAAAACTAATGACGAAAAACCAATGAGAGATAATAACGGAGCTTTAAATCGCACTGTATGCTACCTTATTTCACACCAACTTTTTGGAGATTTTGGGAGAAACCAGGTTTAGATGAGCTTCTGGTATTAGTGCGAGTGTGTATGTTTTTCTGAATAAATCACTCAATGCCAAACTCCATTCCGTTTATTTCACTTTCACTTCGCTCACTCCAACAAAGTAAGTGTTATCTTGATAAATGAGATGGGTTAAGTATTTCGCAATTGATTTCGTCTATACCAAAAGACAAACACAGATCTATTCCACAAGTAATAAAATTGGAGTGCAGCATGACCTCAACTACATTAACTAGTGTGTCAGGTCATAACACCTACGTTCCTAAAAATAGTTCAACTATGGATGTTTTCCATATAAAATTCACGCTTAGGGAAGATGTAAATATTCTATTCAGGTTTTGCTTGCATAAAATTGGAATAGGAGCGATGTATTTTTAGGTGAATGTGGGAAAAATCGCACCACAGTGGCAAATGCAAGTAAGTTGGTCTGACAAGCCATCACTTTTTCTGATTGCATTTGCTTTCTGCTTTGCATTCGACCTAAGATAAATGTGCGGCATCCTATCCAACTTCCTACAAGGCGGCCTAGTATTTCCTTTTCACATCTTGTTTTCAATGAAAAAGAGAATCATTAATGGGAAATCAGCCTAATCGATTTCGAGTGCTCTCAAAAAAGTATCAGCAACAATGTACTAAAATAAAGGGGAGCGCTTTTCTACTGAAGCAGTCGAATTTTCTATGGAGTCGAATAAATGTATGAAACCAGGAGCAAGAGTAAGTGGAATGTTTTGTACAATCTAAGAGGAAAAGCTTGTGAGGAAAACTAGGCGAGGCGAGATAGGGGGATTAGGCTGAACAACCCAAATGCACGATACGTAATGCATAAAAATTGACAAGAAAATTCGGGATTTCCCGATTTTCTCAAGTTCGAGCTTACGTACACCGCATTATTCGCCATAAGACTGTCTTGAATTTTTCCTCATTACTCGATTCAAAACAGGCCAGCAAAATATTGCAACATATTTATTTATGCGTGTTCTAGCGAAAGGTACGCTCAGGGGATGTAGAAACATAAACATAAAATGTAATATAGCGTGTAACGGTAGGAACTTTCCTGATTTTGTGGACTTTTTTACACTGAACTTGACATTTTGCCGTCCGTACGCAAAAATCCTAAGGTGTATCAGGTCAGCTGTAAAAAATGTATAGCCATTCGTTTTGACGCATACATAGGGAAAAGAAACATTTCTTCACTAAAATCAGATTATAAGGTAGCTGAGCTTGCAAAGCTAAGTATTGATTCTGATTTGTCAGTCTGTCCGTTACTTTATTTATTATTATTTATTCAAAATATCTCGTCTTGACTGCGTGAATTAATCCGCGTTAACTTGGGCGCGTGTCTACTTAGAATATGACTAGTATTACGTTTTTGCTATATTGGTTCAACTTTCTGATTCAGTTTAAAACACGTAATACTTTAAAATATCTTCAAAGATTTATTCATTCATTGTTTCTTAAACTCCTAATAATAAAATGTATAAAAAATAAATTAATCTAAAGAGATTCCCTGGCACTTGGGATTTATCATAAAAATTATGTTATTGTTGTGAGTGTGAGTATACAAGATCTTTCAGTGGATGTCAAAGAGCACAAGAGCAGTAGGAAGGAAACAGAGAGGAAACGTTTACAGCACAGAGGCGAAACAAATGACTCCAATAAAACGCTTGCTATGTGGGAGTGAGAATCAGACAAAAAATTACCTCCTTCCACGCATCCAACAACTTTCTGAAAAATCATCGTCCTCACTCACCCAAAGATTGTACTTTGTATCTTTGTATTCATTCATTATGTTGGTATGTGAAATTCGCAGTAAGCAAGCATGACATAAAGAAATTACATATCAAAGTTTTTGTTTTGTAAACTATACCTTTCCTTCATACGCGATACTTAAAAGTACATAACATAACATATACGAGCATTTACTTGTATGTATGTTAAGACCATCGTCACTGACCTGCGTGTTCCATAAAATTCAGCTTTAATACCATCGACATCGTAACTTTAGATCAATGTAAACTAGTGCACAGCAAAACCCACCACCGCACCCTTGAAAAAATGGAAGAGTATCCATAATTTCCCATTATTGCAGGATGATACGTATATAAAAATATGTAGTTAACGCCGTAGTTTTCTACTTGACCACATAATCCCAACCACTGGTATTTTATAAACCAAAAACAAAGAAATTTTCCTCTTATACTATACTTGTTTACATACTGGGGAAGTTCGTATTTCAGTATTTTTTAATTCCCACGTCTTCATAAAAGCAAACATACTAAAACAATGAAAACATGTATGTTTTGCTACATGGTTTACATGAAAAAGTGAATGTGATACTTTGTTTCGTTTCGTTTTCATGCGAAATTACTATAAAATATATAGCATTAACATTTCAGTCAGAGAAAGATTTTTTCAGAAAAAATAAACATGACTCTTCATTTTTGTAAGTTACCTTGATTGACATGCAATTACCGGCTTCCCATCCTCAGTACTTAACATACTTTGAATCAAATGCGCACAGATGTAAAGTTTCGTCAACACCGTATATTCGTTTTCAATCCACCGCTGGTGTAAACCAGGATGCAGGTGAATGCCCAGAGTATCAAAGAATTTCAAGCGATTAATTATGTCACACAGTTTGAACGAACACTTCCGACTATTTCTCACAGATAGATAGGGTTTTCACAACTGTTTTCTTTTCACATCCCAAGCCACACTTTAAGTGTCATAAATCCAATGAATTCAAGATCTAACTTGAAGCGTATCTCAGATTTACAACTTTCTTATATGAGTCAAAACACAACCAATAAAACGTCCTAAATACTCAAGCTGGAGACTTTACTCCAATTTTATACAATTGTACAACACAAATGCAAAATGATAAAACTTTTAGTTACTTTCTAAGTCAGTCTTTACACAGCTTACGTTCCCCCGAAATGTTTTCCACGTGATTTTGGTTTGTAAGAGTTTACTTTCCTCGATATTAATTATGAACTGTACTTACGAATGTCTAAAATATAGTAACGGCATTCACGTCATAAGTAAAATACCTCGTTGTTTGTTATTTGGTAACTTACTTTTGTGATTTTATTGTGGTCTGAAAAATACCTTCCATTTCTTTACTTAAACATTTCACATGACCACCACCAGTACCACAATCATCAACTTCACTGATTGGAATGACGATCAGACTGAATTCCTTTGAAATCTTTATTTCGTGCGGTTATCTTAGTTACACTACGCCAGTTTTTCTAAAGTTATTTGGCTGATAACGGAGAAGATAAAGCAAGTGATGCATAGATGCACCTAATCCCTGTCGCCTTGGATATGTACGAAAATCCTGCGACGTTATATGATTAAAAAGGATTGTTACTCGCCTCGAACTCTGATGTGTAAATACCAACTAGAGGAACGCACGCTACGTCCTTGTGCACTGCATGGAGTTTACTGCCAGACTGATCGCAAGTGCCGACTGGATGCTTGGTAATACGTTGCAGGCAGGAAGAAAACAGATTGAGTTTTCTCTTGAAGCTCTAGACTTTTGCCTTACCAAACTACGCTAATAGTACATCGTGTGGTACGGCAGAGTATTGGTGGTGATGCTGTTTTGATATGATGCACCACACACAACCTAGTAAAAACATATCGTACGACGCACAAAGAATAAAAATTATTGACATAAGCCTTCCTTGTATGACGACCTGAGCATGAAAATGATGAAACTTTTTACTCTGGTACATCGCGTTGAAGCAAGCCTTGCAAAACTATTGCATTGCAATGCGTAAACTTCTGTACGATTAGATCGGACCATAGTTCAATTTTTTAAGTTGGTTTGTGGTAAGTGCATTTCCTGCAAGATATTTTCCTGCTTGACAGTTCCCTCCTTCTACTAATCTGGGAATCCTCGAACAAGAGAGGGGTTCAGTGAAAACCAGCAATAAAGGAGCTTTCCCAATTTTTTATTATAATCGGTAATTACATTAAATGCAATAATGGTTTTCAACACTGCTGCAGTAAAGTTAAGACAATGCTGGTTTCTCTTATCATTTACATTTCCTCGATGATAAAATTAGAACTGAACAAGACTTGGGAAGGGAAAGGGAGAGTGTCGCACTAGTGATTATAGTTGTTGGAAGATAAAATGAAATTAGTCCGTTCCCTATCTTCCCTACTGAACTGAATGGTCATCTTAAGTAAGTCATAGCTTACATATATCAATAGTATTACTTACCCTGTCCCTTCCCTTCCGCTTTCATTAAAAGTATGACAAAAAAAATTGTGCTTGTCATGATGGAATCATAAAGCGTAAGGATCTTAAATGGATATGAAAAGGGAGGTATCGATACATGTCTTTGACTGTCGCATGTAATATATGTCGCATTAATTTGAACAATGTAAAGAGATTGAAGGAAACACGTATATTAAATAAGAAACTTTATTAAAAATTATTACAAGAAGTTACTTGAATCAGGAGGAGCTTGCAATTATGTACGTACAGGTTTGGTTGAAATGGATAAAGCAATAAAACCAGTGGCATAGTTGGTTTCCCAGAGGTAATATTGAGGTATGTGATGTCATCATACAAAGCACATTAGATGAAAACTTTTGTGAAACCAAAAACCTAGCAGCAAAGCACTTTGCCCAACTTGTCAAATCCATAATAATAATAGAACGATAAAGAAAATCTCCCTGAGAAGCACTACCCGTCCGACTGGGTTATGCAAATGATTGCCATTAAAACCGACAAGTTGTCCTTGTACCCCTATCTCTTCATTATTTCCGAAACTAAAAGGTCGAACTTGTTTTATTCTTCTATCCACCACCAAATATTGACTTTGGGTTCTTTTGTAAAGTAGATTAACAATTATGCTCCAAAGCATCTCACATTTCAAGTATCCATGGAAAGATGACTAATATTAGCTGATATTATAAAGGCTCAAAACCAGAAAACTCTCGATGTTAATGAGCTAGCTTTCATTTTTGTTTATTTTTCGTTCACTCAATTACCCCATGAAAAGAATTAAGAACTTGTGCAACTTACTAGTCATACAACAACCCGCATTCTACCATACCTATGCCTACGCCATAATATTTCTCATAACCATTCCACTAGGAAAAGCTCAGCATAAATTTAGGCAAAAAATTGCCCAACTAAAGTCATAAAGGGGCTCACTTGTAATCTCTTTAAGGAATCGAGATGAACCAAAGCCATCAAAACACAGACATAGGACTTAAATGGTGGTCTTTAGTCGTAATACAACATAAGGCGACTGGATTGCGAATTCAAAGCACTTTAAATATGATTCCAAGAAACCAAAACGTATGCCTTGTTAGGCCAGAGCTTTGGCTGGAAAAAATACTCAAAGTTTTTCTCCTGACAATCCTTTTGATTAACACTGCAGTCACGTCGCTGTTGCAACTTGACATAAAATATGTATATGCTTTAAATTAGCCTCCCTTAAATTTACTTTTTCAAAATTAGGTAAAGAGAATGCTGATTAGGCACTGAGCTTGTTCCTCAATCTTACTGTCTTACTTTTTTTTTAAATGCACACGCATTACTTTTCTCTCTTAATTCTAAATTGAATAGCGTGCAGCTTCATTCATATTGCTTGGCAAGAAACTGGCTACAATTCTGCTACGCTGATTTTGCAACACAAAAATATACGACCGATCTGAATTTTTTTTAGGAAGCGGTGCAGATTCGTGCAAGATCCATTTCACTCCTGCGTAACACTTTGCAGCATGTTTAGGCTGAGGTTGAAATAAGATGCTTCAATGGTGCACTAGTAAAACGATGATGATTAACGTTGTTTCGATTACGAAAGTAAATTAGAGTATTACTAGACCCTTTTCTAAATCAACGAGCGTCAAAATCCCACTGAAGTTACTTGACTAATTTCGTCATACTTTTTCAGCTTTGCTTCAAACCGTATGAGAGAGTTTTGGTAAAACACTACTTTTCGAACATTTTTCTTTAAACTGTACGGTAATTCTAACAATGAGGTAATTTACTAAGTAATTCTGAAAACAATGACTCATTAAAAATTATTTGAAATCTGTGTTTACCTCTCTACTTAAGTACATTGCTAAGTAACTCGTAGTAACAAGAAAAATATTTATGCGTTTATGCCCAACAGCACTTTTTCCAGATGAATTGTGAAATTTCGTTAATGATTTTTCTTAAAAGCAACCTTAAAACAAGAATGTAGAGCACAAGTATGATGTGATGTTCATGTGAGTCAACCTAAAAATTTATTTTTTACTCGCTACACGTTTTTTTTGTAAAATATTGTTTGCAAATGAGTGTTCAACTTTGGGTAAATCGTGAAATGTCTCCATGTCCCCCTCAGTTGTCTTGTCATTCTAGCTAAGAATTTACTTGCCATAAAGTCAATCATATATTTATTTAAAATGTATAAAGAACAGTGAACAATGATACCTCGCCTTGCCATCTCAAGTATCACTGTCAATCTCATTAGTCCTCCGTTTATAAAATCCCCCATTACGCGTAACTGTTTTCAATTTTCATGGGGCAAATGGTGCAAAGCAACTCATAAGTGTGCAAAGAGCAGGGGTCAAACTTCAAGTAGCATGTTTTTTTTTTAAATGTCACCTGTAGCCGTGATTGTCAGAAAGTCACTAGCTGATGATAATGATAACGGTCATTCTGCGGTAATCGTATAGTTTTCTTAAGTCTCCAGTTACTAAAAACCTGACCATAACACCACAAAAAAAGTTACACAAATTACACGTACAGTATGACAGTCCAAGTCCCAACAAAATCTCTTTTCATCCTATGTAACAAATGAAAAAAATCTTTCTTATCAAATCAAGACCATTTCATTTTTTCAATTCACATAGATGTAAAAAAGGGCAAATGTTTGTGGATTGTAAAATATAGGCGTGCGCAAGGTTTTATTGCTTGCTTACGGATTCCTTTGATTGCTGCGACTAGTTTTACTTATACTTTGGCGAGGCTAACTTTTTAGGAATTTTTATGACTCCTGTCAAACCACCTGAAAGATCTCTGATACCGTCGTATGAGATGACAAAAGTGTGGAATTGCATTTTGCATTATGCAAAACCGTTCATTGCTAAAAATTTTCACACCACTTGATAAATGCTTTGGAAAACATTTCGCAACCGAAAAGAATGCGCATTGGAAAAGACTTAGAAAACTTACAAAGACGGCAGAGGATTAGAGAGATGAACTTTGCGTATAAAATATATTGGTGCCGCTGTATGTGGCTAATTATGCATTGCCTCTGTAGATATGTTGTAATTATTATGCCTACACTAGTGCACACTTTTTTCTTTGCTGCAGTGCATCGGAAGATGGGCATGAGATAAAGATAAGGGATGAAAAGGACATGATGTTTGATGCATTTTTAGTACTAATGCGTTTTTCATTACTCACTTATTTTAACACTAAGGCGCTTTTGACAGCATACTCATTTTTGTGCTTCTCGTGCAGTGGCAGTTATGCAGATTGAACCGAAAGATAGATCCCAACGTGCAATTTCTTATATCATAAATTCATGAGTGCTACGTCAGCCAGTGTTATTCACGTAATGTTGGTGCGGATGGACCTCATAAGTTTTCTGAGGGTTTTTTCTTTTTGCATTCCTACAAATCTTTCTATTATTGTGCAGCTTACCCCTAAAGCATTGCTTCTGTTTAAGCCATCATCCTTTGTTCAATGAAGAAACCAGGAACACAAGAGTTTCTGGTCACATTTCATGCATCTGAATCTGAAATCTGAAAAAAAATCAATTTTTTTCTCAGTTATGGGCACGAGAGTGTCAAACTGCCTCCCTGAAACTCTCCGATATGAAAAACGTTTTGAATTACAAGTTTTATTTTTTATTTTATCATTATTTTAGCTCGTTTAGTTTCATTTATCACGATGATATAATAATGATATTGGTAATAATAATACACTTCCTTCTCTCCTCTTCGGGCTTACCTTTTAAGTGTTTTCTGTTCAGATATTTTGTTACAGGCAGATTAAGCAGACAAGTATTATTGCTGTTTCTCTTTTAAGAAAATGTAAGTAGAACGAAATTTACCTGATTTTGTTTCACCAACAGATTTATGCGTTACACTTGTGTTTAAGCTGAAAAACTCGGCATTACGTTTTAAAAAATTGCCCCAATCATTATGTAACAACTCAAACTTCTCGTTGTTTTATTTTTTGCAAATTTAGTTTAGAAAAATTAAAAAGCTGCAGCCCATGACGCCACACCGAAATAATGTAAGACTGAATTGTTTCAGTAAATTTAATGTTTTCTCGTGTTTACCAACAATTAAATCTATCCCAGTTAACCGTACCAAATTTATAAAAAGTTCGTACTATGCATGGTTGCAACCGTTAAATATATTTCAAACGCTTAGGAAGTACCAGAAGTGGTATCAACTGATTTAGCCAGCCACAAAGTCTATAAATATTGTTTGAATGCTTGCATAGCTCACTCTATGCTAATGATGGTTTTATTTTAGATTATAAATACATAAAATTAAATTTACATTGGTAATAACTGATGACTGGTAGTAAGAAACAATTTTATCCTTAAAGGAATACTAACTGAATAATTGTTTAGACTTGTTTGCGTTGCTACTTTTTACGTAATACTCAATCAAATTGCTAAATAAAATCTATCAGTGGTAAACTATTCTTTGGTTTATATTTTTTTAAATATAAAAAGAACGAAACATTTATCCTCCAACTTCTATTTTTCCAGGGAAAACGTCCCACTGACATCAAATTTCGTCAATACTGATTCAATACTTCTTCAAAATGATGCAAATAATTAAAAATATCAGTTTCATCCTAGACGGTTTTGTGTTTTCCAAAAATACTTGAAATGAACTAAGCTAAAATTACTATATCCAATCTCACCTCTAAAAATTGAAAGAAACTGTTATTTAGGTAACTCACACCGTAAATATTTTGGTTTGTTATGGTACAGTAAGCACAGCAAAAAACTTAACATTTTTCCGATGGAAATACGTTACATTTTATACTAAAAGGACCACAAAAATTCAGAGTTCAACAAACGAAATGAGAATATTGAATCAGGTTCGGAACACTTTGTGAGTGACGCGCACAATATTTCTATTTTCTAGTACCATGGTCATAAAAATGTCATAAATATTGATGGCTCGAAAAGCTTTATGTGCTCATTTTTTTATGCATTTCTTACGCAATCCAAACTTGCGAATAAGACAAAGTTCCAAAAACAATTCATTTTTATATTGCAAAACTAAGCTTTTTTGGCTTTCTAGTTTAAATAAATCCCAAGAGAAAATAAAATCCACGAGGCTCGAAAAAACTTTTACGTGACATTCACAATTCCGATACTTTGTTTATGTCAGGCAAGATATCTGCCAATTCAAGAATGCATACCCGTAGTTGCTTACGGATGGTGATGGTATTTAATTTAAAAAAAATTGTAAACCTAAAATGCGAGTCAAGAGTCAAATATTTCGTTAAAGATCAAAGATTGATTAACACTTTTTCCATAAAAACTTTGAGTGTGATTTTTGTGAAACCACAAATGATGTAAAATGAAATCTAGAAATGCCATTTGTTCAACTCTTATAGTGACACAATTGTTCTTGAGTAGAATTGGATGGATTGATTAATGCTCACCATAAAAATTTCGATTAGGATAAAAAGTGTTTTCCTTGACTTTCCTTCCAACACCATGAATTATGCCATCGAATCAAAGAGGAAACTCAGAAGAGTAAGTGACCAAAGCAAGGAAGAAACGAGTTGAACTCGTAATAGATTAAATTGCGACTAGAGAAAGGAATGTTGTACGTTTCTTTCTGAATTTGACGGGGAAATGCAATGCGTAAACGTTCTTGTTCTTCATTCTGAAACAAGTTAGAGATGCGTGATTTCATGGCCTTTCTTTCCGCGTAAGCACACTCTCTTGTAGGTATTTGCCTATGAATGCATAAACGTTGTGATGTTCAAACTTGTTGAGGAGTATGTTGATCACTGCTTAAATATTTTGCGAAAAATATCAGAGATTCCAGCCAAAAAGTTCATGCACCCTTTCAAAATCAAGTAATATTGATCAAGAAGAGTATACCGAATAAATACAGTTGTACGCGTAAGTGGAATTTTCCTTTTCATGCATGTTTTCATTTCAGTCGTGTAAATTGCATAATGGACTGCATGAATTATAAAACACGGAAGTTCATTACGAAGCAATTCTCACCTCCGTAAATTCCTGTCTTTCTGGACTGTTTTCTAATGTGTCGCTAAGGAAAAAATAAGGAGTGGTTCAAAACGTAAAATTTATTTTATATTTTACTACAAAAACGCAGAATGCATATACGAAGGAGTTGGGTTCAGTAGATAAAGCAGATATGAACCTCCCAAAAGGTTGAACTGCCAACCTTAACTCGGATGTTCAAGCCCGCGACCCTTAAAATGCATGAATTCATTGCAGCGTAAAATTTCCGACTCCCAACATAGCAAAACCAGAAATAAAATTATAAATTGAGTTGTAGCTATTCCTTTATCAGTCTTATGAATCCAATTATTAGCCTCTTTCTGATAACTAGAAAATTATTGCTTATAAAAGTATCCGTGTTGCAACCACCGACTTTTCAACTTACGAATATTTTTATAATCTGCTTCCTTTCCTCAGTTATTTTGCCAAAGTATGTGTTGAGTTTTAAACCGTTTCGATTGTATCCTTTCAAATATGGGAGTATAACGAAAAGCAATAGGAGTATGTATAACCTTGGGACTACAAAATAAGGGGTAATTGTATACATAAATACATCTTGGACTGCATTGTATCAACCTTATATATTCTAAGAGTAAGGGTGCTTCCTTAGTAAATGGCAGTGAGCCGTTATCTCCTACTGCATCATCACGAGTGATTGAGATATGAAAACTAGTGCCTACTCCACCCTCAGAATTTCCTCTCCGATCATTTTATCTTAATCAGTTCCTAATTCTCTGTTTTTTTTTTTGCAAGACTCTATGCTTTATTTTTTCGTTTATAAGACGCATCGGGAATACATCAGAAACTAGGAGTTAACATGAAGATTATTGGACCGAATACTTCACTTGTGTGTACCTCACGTACTCTAAATATTCATATTTTTTCTAAAGGGAAGAAGGTAGCTCCTTATGTTTCACTGAGCTACGCTCGGACTTTCGCTTTAATTTGATGTTAACCACAATCCTAATCTTTTCTTTAAATTATCAATCAATGCGTATTATTTTGTAATCTTTAAAGCACCTTGAACGTGAGTAATATCCTTTCTAACGTGGCGTACGATATATTGCCTACCGGCACTTATAGTTAATTTAGTTCTTCTGCTTGAGAACCTCCTGCAAAACCGGTTGTTTACCACTACTCTGCGCTTTATGTCATTTTAAATTCATTCGTATATGCTTAAAGGGTTCATGCGTTTTCGTTCTTTCTTCTTCTTCAGAATCTCATAAACTGCTCAGAGAAAACATACATAATTCCACTACAACCGTACCAGTCCAATTCTCTCTGGAATTAAGAATCTTGCGTAGGCACAAACACTTGACAATGCAAATCTCATAGGCACACAACAATGGAACTCTAGCAGAATGCATTATTACTGAGACGCAAAGCTGGTTTCATCCATTTCTTCGTTTCAACTCTTATCTCAATTCTCTAAAAACTAAGAGCAACTTTGTCATTTTTGTCAACAGTAGAAAAAATCTGCCAGCTTAAACTCCCCTCGACTTTGGGAGAACAAATTGCGGATGGAAAGTAATTTTATGTGTACATTGCGACAAAATAAACATACAGTGAACTGTGCTTTGTGCGGCTACTTACTCTTACTGCCACATACCGAAAAACGGTTTGTCTGCATTAGGGAAAAGAATTATTCCAATTTGACAGCGACTTCTTGAAAATCTCGTATTAAAGGCCCGGATGAGATTAGTTTATACTCATGCATTTTGCAAAGAAAATAATTTTTCATCTTACAACGGGAATCATATCTCGGCAGAGGAAAGACCTCAAGGTTATTAGGAGAGGTTTTGTCATAATTGACGAACATTGCACTTTATCAACTTGATATTTACCATAAATTTTCAAGTCTTCATGTTCCGTCTCGTTTCACATTTGCATGCAATTATTTTGCAACGGTAGACCATTTCCGATGCTAAAAAATTACAAGATTTTTTTTATTTTGACAAAGTCACTTCTCAATGAAACTATAGAAAGCAATTTCTACCGGGCAGAAACATCTCTAAACGTGCCAAACACACATTTACTCTTCGTTTTTTGGAGATCTAGTCACGAGTAAGAGTAAAAATGCTAATGGATACACGATGCAATGTGGCCATTGATTACGTGTTTTTATTTCTTTCATTTTTTCTTCCTTAACTCACTACAGTCGTTTTTTTTAACAAAACATGTATACTTAATATTCTACTAGTGCGTTAGGCTCTCATGAAAATAATAATCCCTGGCGTTTTGTCGCATTTTCTATAACCCTCTCTAAAAACGCCTTTATTTTACAACGTGGAAGCACTTATGATATCCTCTGTAAGAATTAAGAGTGAAGCATGTGAAACAACTTGCTTGGCAAGATATGCTGGAATCACAATAGAATCGTGTTTGGAATGTTGCTCGTTGGCAAAACAACACTTGGATTTAAAAACTGGACAAATGTGCACACATTGCAAAACATTCACAAAAACTGTATTCTATAAGTTGCCAACTAAAGGCATTTTAGCCATTCTACTGTAGGTTGAAGAGTTGCTAGATCTTCTAAATGTATATGAGTAAAGAGATAAGTGTCAAGATTACATTAGAATTTGTGTACTTCAATTTACATATAAGTAGAGTATTTCATGTGATTCCAAGACAGAAAGACACAATAAATGTATGCAATATTTAGTTCACAAATAAAAATAGCGTTATTTCATATCCATCTCGAAAAATTGTGTGATTCAAGAGTAAGTCTGTTTGGAAGAATGTACGTAATTCTTTTTATGGGGTATTCTGCACTAATTAGAAGTCTTCTTTTTAAACTGATTAGGTATTAATTATAAAAGCTGGACATTCCTTCACAATATTTGGTACGGTCATATGCCAAGCTTGTGTGACACTCGACCAGCCTAACTCATTGATTACTCATAATACACTGTTTTAGTGTTTTTAGTATTCATGTTTTAAACGTCCAATACTGAATGAATGCTTACCTGCTTTCGTACATTTGATTTTCAGCACTTCATAAAGATGTCAATGTCATTTACATTAAGAAAATGAGTCATCAAAAGATCCACCAGTGTGCATCACCACAAACACTTCCTCAGGTTTAAAGGGCTATAGAAGAATTCTTTTGCTCAAAAGTTTTAAATAAAAATCTCAGTTTCTTAATATTCACGTAAAGAAGAACATTCATTAAGATTCACAAGTCAATAACTCAAATCTCCCAATGTTCAGAGAAATCTTCTTAATGTCAGCATTTAAGTGTTACTTTCTTCTGTGTAGAGATTTTGAGGAGAACCAGAATCGTGTATTTTTCCGAGAAAATTCATAAACCCTCACCCTCTCAATGCAGTTTGCGATACAACTTGCATAATTGAAGGTGTTCTTGCCTGAAATCATACCAGCAGTCCAACTTCTCTAAAAAAAGAACTACTTGCAGCCTACTAGACACGAGACAGTAAAATGTGCGTGCAACAATTTGTGGCACGTGCTGGATACCTCCGCACACTACTAAACACTGACACTTGTCGACTGAACTTGATTACGGCATAGTAGTGGTGTTTTGTTAGACACGAAAACAACTACCGATGCTATTAATGCAGCAACTAATCCTTATAGACTGCAACCAAACATCTTCTCTAATTTGCTTGATTTACCTTAGATTCTTCTGAAGAGCTTTATAGGAACAGAAGCTAGTTATATTATACGAAGCGCCTAATCTTAAGCCTGTTGCTTACATAGGTAGTTTCCTGAACGCACTAAGGCAATAAATGTGTGAGGAATGCCTCTTGCATGCAAGAACATCTCAAAACATTTTACTTTTCATCTTTTTTCTCATGGTTATTGCCCCGTCATCATTATCATCCCGCAGTTTTATAATATGGTGAAGTGTGCAAAGAGAAATACGTATTATACACCTGTAGTCTGCGAGTCAGTTGAAACGAGCAAAGCTGTTTTCGAACCCTCAGTCAGTCAGTCAGTTGGTCTAAAGAAATCCTAGGGGCAAAAAGTAATGTGATGGAAAACTCCTCATTCCATTTTGTAAGTTTACTACTGCTACCTCAAGGATATCTAATAATAAAAAAGAACTGCTCAATCAATGTTTGATTAATATTAAACGCGAGGCAAAGCAAGGGAAATACAGGTTTAGAATGACTTCAGCTTCGTCTAGCCACTAACTCAATCATTCATTGCGGGATTGAGGAATCAATACAACAGCTTTCAAGGGTACTTGAAAAAAATAGCGGACGTTTTGACAGCAGGAGTACATCCATATATAGAGACAATCAAAAAACTTATTCTTCTTTGAGACTCACAAGAAAAAACTCTTTCTGGGTTTCACTTCAATGATGCTTAACAAAGCCTAAAGCCTACAAGGATTTCGTCGAATTCGTATTTGTCTTTGTCGTCTTAATTTTTTGAAATTTTCTCCGATGAATGCTTTAAAAATCAATGTATTTGACCAGGTATTTTATTTATACATCGGAAAATTATGGTATTCATCTTGGAGGCAAATGGAAAAACATTTACTTTCTAGAGACTCGTATAAATCTTAGACATGAATTTATGTATAATTAGTTATAGATTTACTAAATCCGGTAAAGATCCGTAATTAAAAGATTGTTTACTATCGTGAAAGGTAAAAAAAAGTACCTCGCATGTTTAAATTTCAATTATTTACTACTTATTAAGTTTCTACTATTATTTACTGTTCGGTGCTTGACCCGTACCAGCGCAAACAACTTGATTTTTTCTTCAAAACAATGCCTGATATTCTGAATGCAAATCAATACTCTAAACTCATTGATAAAGTGTGAAATTTTTTAAAAATTATTTTATTATTTAATATCTTTATTATAGTATTTATTTCCATATAATTATTAATCTACAGTAAAAGATAAATTACGTTACCAACTCAAGAAGAAAGCAAAATATACATAATGCATACGTTCAAAAAGTAATTTGGCCATAAACACCGAACAATTCGTACATCTTCCTTGCAGAAAAAAGTACAGATTTACATTAATTTTATAAACAATTTTTAAAATGGAATAATTAACTCATTTGTCGGGACAGTAACTTTTATTTCTCCTCGCCGCCTTATGATTGGGGCCTTTTGGTTCACCTTAACCTTAAACCTTGGGTCAGTGTCGTCAGTGTCAAGAGTTTTTAAATTTTATGAATCTGTCCTCAGTTTTATCTTTTAAAGTAATTGAGAAAGTTATATAGCTGACAAGTTAATGACTCGGGTTTATTGTGGCCATAGTTCTCATAAAAATACTGCTAAAATGACCGTATCACTCATAAAAAAGCAAGTCAGCAGTAGTGCTTTTTGAAGTATGTACCTAAACTCATTCCGTACAAAAGGATAATGTTGATCTTGTTGTATATTGTAATTTTCATTGTGTGAGGTGCGAGATGCCTTTCAAAAATGTGAATGCGAGTTAGATTTTCTAAAGTTCGCAATAAATATCATATTACGACATTACCGCTAGCATTTAGCTATAAAAGAGTTTGAATAACTTAAACGAGACAAATTATGTTTATGGCTGCGTAATCTCATGTATATTCTTAGTTCAAGTACTTTTTGATAAAGGGCAAGGAAATTCTTTGTTGAGGAAAACTTCATAAAATATTTTATCAACCTTGGAAAGTAGAAAAGCTCTGCTTTCTAGCGTCGGGAATTGTATGTAAAATGATACGATACCTGCGACTACCTGCAATGTGTAGCCTGCGAATATGACGCTGTTATCCCATTTCTTAATTTATGGTACCCCTTCGGAACAAACCTCCCATTGGCACCGTGTTGTTGAATGGCTTGAAGCGGACAGGATGTCATTGCAGTTAAGGTTTCTCTACGCCACACATAGTAAAAAAATCTTTTATAGAATTATAATCAAGCTCGATTTGAAGTTAATCAGCTAATTTCTGAAAGAAGAAATTCAACGCTTTGGCCTCCTATGCCAAATGTTGTATTATGGCTTGTAACACGTGAGTAACTGAACTTGAGAAATCGAGCTGATCATTATTTGTATGTAATTTCAGTCTGTTTTACAAATGACGTGACATTGATGAATCGTGGCAAGCTAAGTACATCAAGTTAAACAAATCAATTAATGAGTTGGGATTTTCGCATTATTCTCAAGACGCACAATATTACGCGTACGTAGGCATAATTTTTGCTTTGCAAATCTGCTTATCATTTACCTATTTTAAACATATAACGTGACTGTTATTACAACTTATAAGTACATAGACTTGTATTCATTTCAACTTGATTGTTTGTGAGTGAGGGATCGCAGATGAATTGTATCATCATCAAGGGCGTATCTTGTTTCAATCCATCAATCAAATGCTTCCAACAATGAAAGAGCAAACCGTCTTAAAGTTCAAGTAATATGAGCGCACAAAAAGAGTTTCTACACCTAGAGGCCTAACTGGCATATAAGGAATATATGTAAGCGACAATGAAACTGCATAATGTTGCATAGTCAATAGAAAAAGGCAAAAGTTTTGAACTAATCGTCATTCGAATACTAATTGAGATTTGTGTAATGGTCAGGGGATAGTAACTTCCTTTATATATTAAAGTACAATTAATTATAATATCTATTGTCGGAATGTTATTTAACCAAGTATTCTCTAATGGAGTTGATGGTGGTGCTCGAGTACATGAATGACAGATTGGTTATCATCAGCATTCAAATCTTGTGGCCTTTGATATCTATATATGGATACGCGACATTCCGTTCTATGTAAAGAATGATGGAAAATAAGCCTTGAAATTAACCTACCGCATTTTAGCAAGTGGCAGAGGAATAAAAAGACGATAATGATTGAACCCATGACGTGTTAAGAAATTCCGCAATACATCACCTTTTTTGTCGCGCTATGTTACTGTAAAAATGAAATAGTTTGGAAGAATCTTCACTCTTCGTAAGATATTCGATATCCCTTGGCATGAGTCAAAGCCAAAAATGTTTGATGATGATGTTGATCGCACGCAATGCAATGCAATGTGAGAACATGCACGCACTTGCCAACAACATAGCTCTACATTTTTCATGGAATTTCAAAGTCTTATAATAATATAAATGCCAAAAACATCATTGTCGGGGTGTTATTCTTATCACGATGGCAGAAAAAAATCGATAACAGTCACTAAAGTATTCTGTTCTACCTACAAATTTGACCTGCAATGTTACTGAGGAAACGCAAAAATAAAAGTATTCCCCCCTGTCAAGTAAAGGATTGCTAATATATGTTTAGTGGTTGGTTTTTATCTTGCAAAAGTAGATACTATGAATAATATGCGAAACGCTGGAACGAAAATAGGAAAATGTTCAGGATTCCTTTGGAAACTTTATGATGCTTCAAGACTTGTTCTAGAATGTTGTAGTACTTTTTTTTGCGTACAGAAGAAACTTTAGTGCAGCATTTTAAAAGTTCAAAGACAAGGAGCAAAAGCTATAAAAAATCCATGATTTGTAAGCTAGCAGTTTCCTGCTCCTGTGGTAGCAATAATAGATCTATGCGTATAATGTAATTGTGGTAACTCCCTCTATGCATGTTTATGTTTGTCAACTTCATATTAAAGCTGACAAGTTTATGAATACCCCTCAATAAAACAGTTTCTGCTTCCGGCTGCCAAATAAGATGCACACAAATGATGCATAAAAACAAAGTTCGTTCTCCCGTTCGTTGTTCCAGTTTTTCTAGATTATTATTTAATTTTTTTTTGTTCTTATAAATAGGCTGATTTCGTCATCTATCGAAAGTATTATATTGCGTAAAATTGTAAGATTTTTTTTTTGATACTTGATGTACAAAAGTCACAAATGTTATAAATGTCAAAAGTTCAATGCTCTCCGACATGCATATTTCTCAACGAAAACCTCTCTTAACATCAAAGTCTTTCTCAGTCCTAGATAACTTACAAATAAGTATTCATTTCAGACGGTTTGAAGGAGCATAAAGTGATTAAGAGATATGGGTATTAAAATACAACTCAGGTTTGTGGCAATCAATGGAGAAAATTGTAATTAAATATAATTGCTGTCAGACATATTCCACTCAAAAGATTCAACAAGAGCAGTTAACTTTTCAAACGAGATGGTTACATATGTTTACGTGTTTAGTATGATAAACCTTAATATAAATGAATTTAACTACACTTTACCTTTCAGCTAATTCTATTGAAGCAAAAATCATAAAATTAATTTTACAATCTTCACTACACCAATTGTTTCGACAATACGTAATAAATCCTTCGCATTCCACCATAATAAAATACCCTCAAAGCCGATAGCCTTACTAAACTTAATTATATGAATGAATGCCTCAGATTTAGTAAGATTAGGACGCGATATTTTTCGAAAAACTTATCTGATGAAAGATTCAAAGATTCCAATTTAACTTGGGTACGACTTATTAAAATATAATTTTTCAATTATAACTTAATAATAAATATAATAATAAAAGTAATAAAATAAATACTCAATAGAATTAGAGAACAAGTCATTATATTAAAATAAAAATTGATGTAATCCAAGTACACCAATATTCATTATTATTCTGTGCTTCTGTAGCAAAATAGATTTTCCAATTCGATATTACAATTAGAATCCTAAGTACGCAGCATAGTCAAAGTATGTCCATACATAGATGATATTAGTCTGCTTCCAGAGTTATCCCAAACATAAGTGTCTTGGTGTGGCTTCACCCTATTGATATCTCCGGAATAGGCACTAGGATTCCCGTTGACGAAGTGGACGTAGCGGGGGGAGCAGTTGAAGGCTCCATTCTGGGAAGGACAGGTAAAATGGAATTGCCAAAATGAGAATCTTGTGGGATAAAAAAACCAAAACTGGTTTGATTTGCTTGGGATAATACTTGCATAGCAGACCTCATCCCAGGAGACATCATGATATCAGTGATCCCAGTTGGTGCCTAGAATCAATCAAATGAAGTCACTTGAGTCATTGAAAAATTATAATCTTTTGAAGAAAAAAAATTTTGCTAGGTTAAATTTACCTGTGCCGAAAACGCAGTTGTCTGGGGAGCAAGTAGAGAAGGGGGACTTGTTGTTGAAGTATGTATTCCGAGAGAGGCTGCTGTCCCCTCCTTCAGCAGTCGTTTTGTTCTTTGAATATCCTCCAGCACTTTGCGCTGCTCAGATGACATTTCTTCGTTGAAACTTGTAAATCTTGAGAGCAAAAATAATATGACTTCGTTTTCAAGTATTTGCTCAAGTTTTGAATTTAGTATAAAAAAATAGAACTTTGTTTTCAGTGAAATCACATTTTCACAAATTTGGTTAGTCAAAACTGTAGTGGACATGAAATAATCAGCTGCTGGTGAAGAAGCTTTAAGAACATTACAAGTTAGGTGTATGGCTAAAAAGTTTCAAGCGGCAATAGGCATCTTTTTACGTTTATAGCCCTCGTAGTCTATCCCTTGTATCCATATTACTGAAAAAACAACACGACTCACAGTGTTCCCGCGAAGCAAAAGTAGGCCAAAACTATTATGCATGTACTTTTTATGACTGTTACCAAAGAATTTATGTGAATGATTTTCGCCCATTTTCGAATATGGGAAATTCATTGATGAAGGCAGCTTTGCGTTTAGAGTTAACGTTCACTGAAAATAACTGATAAAAAGTTTGATGTGCTGATTGGCAAGAAAATTAAAATCTGGTAAATTTCACACAGTCTCATTCTGGGGACCGCTAGGCGCGCGCTAATGACGCAATATTTAAAATATGACTAATTGTTTGTGTGGAGTTCATACTGTTGCATCATTAAACCAGTTTTGTTAAAAATTAGAAAATTAATTTAATTTCCAGTGCATTTAATGAGGCATTAGATTACAAGATAAATTTCATGTAATTAGGAGAACTGAATTTTCTCAATTATACGAGCAGTTCAAATTACGCCAGCGAATTTGATGTAGGTTTGAATTACAATAATGATCACCATAAAAAGCTCTACAAACCCTTTAAATATCTCGCCTAAAAATCTTATTGAAAAATTGACAAATTTTACATCTGCCTAAATTCTAAATACAGTTATTAGAATGTACCATAATGATGACACTTAATGAATTCAAGTGATTTAAGTTTAACAAAATTTAGCTTACTTTAATGAGAAAATTTACGATAATTTACCTGATTTTTTATCTGGGAATCTAAGGGGTTTGTGGCAAACAAACTTAGTGCATAAAGTTCTATCGTAAGAAGAGTTTACCCGCTTATATAAGGATGAGTTAACGTAAAATCCAGGAAACTTAGCGCCAGTTTACTCCCGCCAAGCTTTTTTAAAATGGCTGAACTTTAAAAGTTTGTTAATTTTAGGTTACTTAGTATAAGTTATGAAAGTCCCATAATTTATCATGTGTATTTTTGGCAAAATGCCATAGTGGTCACCATGTTTTTTGAAAGTTGATTTCTTCAAAAGCACAGGGAGATAGGGAGGCAAATGTTTTTGGGGATAAATTATTTTACAATAGATATTTCTGCACCTAGTTTGTTTGCCGCAAACCGCTTAGATTTTCAGATATTAAATCATGAAGTTAACCATAAATGTTCACAAAGAGTCAGCTAAACTTAAAGCGCGTAATATAATTTAAGTACAGCCAAGTATGTCGCATTAATGACACAAGGCATGCTTATAAAACCTTTTTATTTGTGGCGATATAAAATTTGTCAATTATAAAGAACTTTCCGATTCGTGTACCTTCTTGACAGAATTTTTGATGGGTGTAAATTGTAAAAATGTTCTTCGTCAAGAGCTCTATCATATTTGTTAAATATTTAACAAATTGTCACTTTTGCTCTAAATCTATTAATGTGCGCTAGTTGGGAGGGGTAGGTTAGGTAAGGTATTTAGTTTGACCAACGGGAATCTGTGAGTCCAATTCTTCTATGTTTGCTCTGTAGGTATTCAATCTTATTCACCCCTTCGGCAAAAAATAATGCATCAAGTATAATTCCAGAAGTAAGCACTTGTTTAAATAATTTTTATTTTGCGGTTCCACAATGATTGAAGGGTAATCATCAAAAGCGTCGTTGAAGGACCTGTGTTTATGCCTACGCGTAATTTATGGAAATTTTATGACAAGGTCAATTATTCATTGGTGTTAATTGCTCTTTCTGTAAAACGCAAAAAAGAAAACATGCTTTTGGATTCTTTTGCTGTTTTTAAGGTTTGGTATGGCAAGCGAAACATTATCACTATTTGTAATCTCTTTTGTTTTAAATCATTTTCTGCGTCGTGAACATAGATCCAAACTTTCAGAATTTATGCGCTTGCACTGCGTGTAATTTTTTGATTATCATGTAACAATGAATTGTTTTCAGTTTTATATACATATGTGTAGTGCATATTACATGATGAAATTGAAAGCTTCGTTGGGTAGGACATTCCTTACCAAACAGCATCTTCTCTAGCGTACGTACGCTTTTTATTATGGTAAGAGGTCTATGCTCCCTCGCTCCGTTCTCTTTGAGAACGGCTCTTCACTCATTATGGAGAGTCCACATTGCCGAAGGGACTGTTTCAGCATTCATTCTTCGGGCGTCATGTAGATAAACTTAGCTTCAATGCTTCCTATAAACGTGGCATTTGGCTTAGGCTAACCTAGAAAGTTTAGAGCAGCAGGGCTTTGGTTGTTCCAATACGCCTTGAAGTTAGCGTGGACTTTCCTAAGCATACAGGCAAGCACACAAGCTTTGAAACTGAAAATCCACTTTGTTCACACCACGCTGCTTTGTAAGAGAAAGGGGTTCCACCCGAATAGGTACATTTCCGTATATTCTAATTTAACGCAATTAATCCTACCCATTATATATTCTATTTTATCTAGACTCTCCTCCCTCAACTCCAAAATCCAATCTGTATATTATAGAGACTACTTTGAAGAAAGTTTTGTATTAGATGCTCCACTGGATTTCTGGGGGGTGATGCCATTTTTCACATTGATAGAGCAATACAAAATCTATGCAAGCCTAAATAACCATACATATTTGTCTTTTTTATCGTAGCTTACGCATGTATTATTAATTTGCCCTCTTGGTGAAAATAATCAACTAATTGAGTGCCATAAACTGTTTAAAAGTTAAACATTTATGATTTTTTGTTGTACGGATTTGTTCTACATTAACAAACTAATTGTGTGTAATTGCAACCTTTTCTTACCTTAGAAATGGGATTGACAACTGATTTTGCCATATTCAAGAATAGCTCTTGGCCAATTTCGGACACTACCTCAGAAAGATATCTTTAAGATGTAAAATAGTATATGTATTTGTTTATCAGCCACAATAAGCACTTCAATGGGAAACTAATCTAAATCATCCCCTCTGAATGAGCAGCACTTAAATTAGTTAAGAATTAGTTGTCACACCATATTAGCTTGGCTAAATCTTTTAGAAACAATGTTGCTATGTCAAAAAAAGTATCATAAAAGACAGTAATTTTTTTCTGACTAGGAAATTTATTCCCATGCGGGTTACAAGCTTTTACTGATTAAAGGGCATTAAAGCGTCCTTTTCTTTTATCTCCTTCCCATGCTCAAATCCTGACTAGTATCAAAAGAAAATATTTAATGAATGGTTAATGCAAATGTCGAATATAGAGGGAAACATTATAATAGTAGATTATGCAGAGATAGCTTATAAAGGTAATATTATCATGACGTAACATCCGGTATATATACTGATCCTAATTTCATAAGTATTATTAAGTTGTTGCCATGCAGTAACGGACTTTGCTTTAAAACAGCTAATATTGTTGGTGTAATATCTTTAACTCTTTAAATGTACATTATATATGGTTCTATAAATTCGTGTTTAACTTGAAAAAGTTTAATCAATTAATTAAACCTGCATCTACATGATTAATATGTATACATTTCTGATGCATACAAAATTTACACACTTCAAGAGTCTGATTTGATTAATGAAATAAAAATAATAAGGAACGTTTCAGATAATGGTAAACTTATTGTGACTTGGAAATTTACTCCACTGCTGTGACTTTCAAAAGTTTCAGGCGTTATAAATTTTCTTTAAAATCTGTTAGAAATGGTGATAAAATGCATTTCTAAAATTGAAAAGTCTGAATCCTAGCTTGGAATGAGAAACAGGGTATATCTGTATGTTTTAAGTTGAACTTTGAGAAGCGAGAGTGAGGATGAGGTTTTTCCAATCAACCACCCCTCCGTTTTACTGATAGAGACCATTACGTATTTCCTTCTTTATTTCGGACGAGAGTTGTGTGGAGGAGTAGCAAACCTGGCCGCTGTACGTACTTTTTATGACAACGTGGACGATGTGGTATTAGATGTATACAAATGACGATGCTGTGGATTGCAATGATGCATAGAGCGTTTTCCTCCAACTAAAGCACAACCCATTATACAAAGGGGCAAACTTGTTGGAAGGGAAACTTTTACGTAGTTACAAGGTATTTTAAATTGCGCCCTCTTTTCAATTTATTTGGGCGTCCATTTCATTTACTTGTTACACTGAGCTATGTAGTGAGAATTCATTAGGGCCGAGTAAAAGAGTTACGCCCTGTATCAAAGTGCTGCAGGTTCCCTTATTGCACGTTGTTATTACGCTTACATACATAAGGTTGGATTTCTTGGTTGAATCCATGTTTTCATCTCATATTTCTATTACTCATGCCTTTTTATGAGGTTTCCTTACAAATAATTGCATTTAATTTTAATATATCGTAATTTAAGCTTATTGTTAAATTCATACAGCATTAATTTTCTAAAATAAATTATATGCTCAATAAAACATTTTCCTGTTCCATTCTCTTAAGTCTCCTAAGAACTGATTTGCGAAATTATTGTTTTTCTTTCAATGCCCCATATTGTTACTTTCTAACCAATATACTACTAATAAGCTTTTACTGTTAAGTTATAATTACTCTTTTAGTTTGATTATTAAAAACTAGTCACTCTATCAAACACGCAAATAGCCTGCTATTCTGGCAAATATGAAATGCAACAAGTTCCCGTTAGCAAAATTCTTCGAAATTTCGGCATGAAATATGGAAGCTGACAACCCCAATTTTTTTTTTAAAATGTTGAATATTGTAGCGCTTTGAAAGTTGTTTTTATTCCTTTTTAATATTATGCTTATAACCAAAAATTATCTAGCATTTTGTTTGCCGTAAATTCTCTAAAATAAGTTGGTTGGGAAAAATCTTCTAAAAAAATTTATCAACATTTTTTTTTTGTCAAATTTTATCGGCTAGGGTCTTCCGAAATATTATTTTCGAATAATAAAGAATCGCTCATTCAAACCTTTATATACATATTTGCTACAGGCTGCGGTCAGTATCATGTAATTTACGGTATATTACCTCCCGTAATGTAAAATCTAGTCATTAGAGGCCAAATCATGCGTATTTATTAGAGCGACGTGAGGGTCAAAAATATTTTATAAGACGTATGTTTTAACATAGATTCTTCCATAAAAATTAGGCATGATGATAAAACATTACAATGTACAAGAGTTCAGCGGAAATTATCGTTTGCACTGGAAAGCAAGCGGTAAAAGTATAATCCAGTATCATCAATACGCATAAAATTATTAAAATTTTAATTTTACCCTTATCAAAATCAAAAGGCTTTTGGTATGCTGGTTTCTAATTCAAAACTTTACCTTGCAAAGTGTAATAAAATTTAATAATAACTATTTCGACAAGAAATAAATGGAAAGAGTTTTTAATAAAGGAGGCAGGAGAATCGTGAAAAAAAGAACATTTCTGGGGTCTTCAAAATTTAGTAATAGCTTATATCAGTGAATTAAAAACTGGTATACCCATACGTTATCCCTTATGCAAAAGGAACGCTCTCCCACTACATTACATCAAACAGAGAAGTTTTCAAAATGCGCATTTACACGTATATAAATGGAGTTTGCTGAGCTTAATTTGAAGTTTCGAACACGGCGGTGGATGAATATAGTGGTGGTGGCTGAGAAGAAAAGAGCACTGAGATCTACAGTGGGACTGTGTAAACTTAAATGCTTTGCTTGATTCTACCCCGTAGCGTTTTTCAGCTTCAATTTGGAGAGAGTTGTATAAGCGATGGCATTGGTGAAGGTATAATAATAAACATTATACTTGAGCAGAATTATTTTGGTAACTCAGTATAATGAAGATGGATTCTTTTCGTGAATCTGCATGTACTTACATCGAGCCGTATGAAAAGTATACGGAAAGCTTACCCGTGTAAAAGTTCTCCCTTATTTCTCTCCAACAAGGTATATATTTTACATGTACGCACATCGAAAAAAAGATTTTTACTCTACGGACACGGAGTCAGAGGAATAAAGAGGAATGGGCTAGTGAAAATAGATATTTTTTCTTGTATATAAAAAGTATATATTTGTCACGGTATATAATATGCGTGATATGAATACAGAATATACCCAACAAAATAAATCCAACCATACACAAAAAAAATATCCCTTGAAATCTGCTTTTACATACAGCTAGATTGCTTTTAAATGGGTTAAAGGATTCTTTTTTTATTTTTCTTAGACATAAATAAATAATATATTGTAGCTTTTATTTATTCGTATAGCATGTAGTTTTTACTTAATAGGTAAATTTTTACGGGCGAAATTTATTACACTACTGGAAATTTTAAAGTTACTTCAAAGATTTTACATTTTAAAGAGAGTATCAAAGTATTATTCCTTGCTAATGAAATCACTATCGTCCTATTAAGACCGTGCAAGTGCGTAAGATGTTCCTCGGATCTGAATAACGTACCCACACAAATCTTTTACTATTGCGTCCAGAAATTAAAAGATCAGTCGTGTTCTAGGATAAACAAAGTTTCTCTTAATAAAAAATTATGTAAACGAGTGATAGAATGTGGGATGCAATATAACATCCACAATCAGTGTGAAGCTTAATCATGCCTTTCTTGTTGTTAATATCGCTGCAACAATTTTCTAATTTGTCTAGTGTGTTGTTATAGGTGCGGCAACAATTCTTATATTCTACATTATTTTTTAACAAAAAAATATATTTTTGCATGGATATTTTATAATAAAAAATAAATCGCATCAACCAACAATACACATAACAATATTTTTAAAGTGCTACCAAAGTATTATTCTCACCGTTACCAACATCAGCATCACCATCATCCTAACTCATGCCAATATATTTGAATGCTATATTTTCACTTTTACATGCATCGACATTTGAGTTAGAGTATCAAGAACGTCATCTTCATAATTTTCAACTTTACGCTCTCCAAAATTTTACGGTTACATCTTCATAATTTTATTCAGCTATAAAACATTGCTTTCACCAGAGATGTGGCTTAAAGCCTGAGATTATAAGAATTTATGTAAATGTTAAGTTTATGTGTCTGCAAATCGTTCATATCCACCACGCGTAATAAATAATTGGTATGAATCAATTCAACGTTGAAACCTGTGCTTTATGTTTTAATATATACGCTTTCAAAGTAAAGCAAACAATCTTTACGCTCTGAAGCCGAAATTATGAACATTATAAACCAAAATTTCTCCTATTCAGACGAAGTTTCCAGTAGTCCATACCATGACCACTGCTACGATGCACGATGTAAGTACCAGCGCACTTTGTGCTTTTTTCATTTATTAATTAAGCCAAAATCCAGTTTACTTTATGTAAACCATTATGATGATTTCATTATATCTATACATACATACATACTTCAGTAAGT
The DNA here is from genome assembly GCA_036850885.1 of Lepidocyrtinus dapeste. Taxonomy (NCBI): domain Eukaryota; kingdom Metazoa; phylum Arthropoda; class Collembola; order Entomobryomorpha; family Entomobryidae; genus Lepidocyrtinus; species Lepidocyrtinus dapeste. Next base: position 51,017 of record JAANSQ010000035.1, read on the forward strand.
GAGTTGGCACTGTCTAACCAAAAACCTCATTATTACATTAATCACTTTAGGCCACTTTCAAATAGAAACATTTTATAATCTTTAAGAAATGCGCAATTCAAGAAATTCTTCTCGCAATTTTTTTTTCCCAAGCAAATCAATCATACTTTGTTGCTAATTGGTTGTACACCTATACCAAATCAAGATTCTCATCCTCTCAATTAAGCGCTATTATTGATTACCTGGAAATGAGAGTTTGAATCTGATATCCTTATTTATTAAAATTTGCCAAAACTAAATCTATCATGTTCCCTAGAAGTTTAAATATATTCAAAAAGATATTTAGTGAATTTAGTAATTTTTATATACTGCGCACAGTTATTTTTTCAGTGGATTTGAATACAACTACTTGTCTTTGTCTTTCTCTACAAATGTATTACAAGGGTTTAAATAATTTTGGACTTTAGCTTTTACTTACTTTTCAGATAGTCAATATATATGCAAAAACTTGGTTAATACATACATGACAGGTCATGTTTAAATGGGGCTTTTGCATAGCATGTTTTTTTAAATAATTTATCCTGATTATATAACTTTCATCTGGCTTCCGTTTTGCGCTCATCAGACTTTTGCATTTCCGATTATGCATAAAGTTTACATAATTTCCTCTCCTAAAATCAAACAGGCAAAGCACTGAAAAGACGACCTTGAGAATGCCATGCAATTGTCTAATGAATAGGTCTATTTTTCTTTTCGTTTACCGCTTTGCTGTGACGCGTATTTCTATTATTAGTAACCACAAAAACTTTTTCATTTGAACAGTCTAAAGCATGGCATTCGCTTAGGCTAGACCGAACGGAGCTTTTGTCTTTGTTTCTCAGCAGTCTTTCTTTTAAATCTTATCTTTTTGCACAGAAAATGTATTCATGTTTGTGACGGCAGAGAATTTAAGAAAAGCTTATGCATCTTCTTATGATTTTTGCCATCAAATTTCTTTAAGAATTTTTTGAACCGATATGGGTGCACAGCTAGAAGAATTATCACGACTATATATTTTATTTCTGAAGTAAGTGAGTAAACTGCTGTGCAGCTTTCAAATGTCATTACCCACTTTAGCGATAAAAAGTTATCAATAATTCATACGGCAAGATCTACATACATCCAGGTGAAGGAGTAAAAGATCATGTAATAGGTGAACTAGGTAGGTAAATAGGTGAATTAGATTGACTACTAATTAGGTAACTAACGAAAGGTATTAGAAAATCTTAATTTAGGAAATCTTGTTGAAAAATTTGCCTATTACAATGTAGCAGGTTACTTTTAGAATATCAGCATAAATGCAGATTCAAATTGCATTTATGTAAACTAAGTTGACTAGGGAAGGTTAAACCAACTATATGTGGACGTGTACATAACGTATTACGTTAGCATAATTTCATCCATTTTGATGTTCCAAGGAAAATTGTAACGTTATGCCCTAAAAGGCAGTGACATTAAGTAAATTTTATCAGTTTATGTATATCAGTTTGGTATTTGGCGGGGCGTAATTTGTTTTTTCCACTATATTTGAATTTTAAACTAAATTATCAAATCACTTAGAAACCTTTTCTGAAGAGCTGGGTAACAGGATTGCGTTTTTTGCGAATCAATATTATGTAAATTATTCCAACATAAACATTTTTTCCAAAAAAGGCCATGATGTGCGGGAGCGATTCTTGGTTTTTTCTTTTAGTTTTTCGCAGTTATAAACTTTAGTGGGCCCTTAACTGAAGCATTAATCTTTTTTCTCGCGGAAACAGAGGCAACATGGAAATATTGAGATGGAAAGGAAAGGGGAAGATAGTAACTGGCGCTGACACAGTCATAGTAAGGACAGGACATTGAAATTGAAATGTTTCTTGTGATTTTGCTTAAGATAACTTGAGTCTCTTTAATATGAATTTTTACTTTTTGGGACTATGTGCTAAAAAAACTTGTAAATTTTTGGGATTTTGGTGTAAATTACTTATATTTGAAAACAAAAGTTTGGGGCAAAATGTAAGTATTCCAATTTTTACTGCGTTAGTTGTACATTATAAATCATTCTATTCAATCATACATCTTACAATAATGTTTCTTGAATATTAAGTAAACTGAAGGGACGAAAGCGTACTTCGATTAAAGTCTTGAGTCATTCATAAGGATAACATGTAGGATTACTCAACTTTAGGCAACCCATAGTAGGTATTCTAGACAGATAAAATTACGTTCAATATATTTTTCCGCAAGGAAAACGAGAATATAGAGTTTGTTTGCTTAAAATTAATTTGAAATTGGTGCATTTTTTAGTCCTATATTTTTAAAGAGTTAAGACCCTGAGCCAGTCTTTTGTACGGAAAAAAATTATTCATATGAATTTACACAAGATTGGAAATATTAAAGGGCATATTGGCAGCATTTTTCTTGCAACACGCGACCTATCCTAAACACTTTAGGCTTGACTAAAAAAACTCAAAAATTCTTTACCTAAAATCACCAAGCTCTCACCAATATTTAATTTAAAATGTTTTAAAAACTAAATGGGTTGACAGAGTCTGAATTACGTAAATGAAAAATTCTTATTAATATGTTATTTACAGAGATATAAGTGCAATCATAATATATACAGGACAGAAGGAAGAGGATAAACATAAGTTGAAATTATATTACTTACAGATTTTATTTAGCTTCTTATCGGTCATCAAAATTTGTCACATGCAAAGGTCAATGTAGCGCCTAGGGTCATGAGTGAGACTGAGGCAGATATTTAGGCCATTCAGTCAAAGACTAAGCCATTTCTTTGTCTGGAAATACTAACCGCTTTTTATGAACTATCTTATCATTTTCAGCTTCGTGCTGCTTTACATCCTATTGTAGGAAGAAGTGATAATATTTTATTGCATCGCGCATTTGCCGTTAGGGCTTTCACCTTTTTCTGTTTCAGTCGTTACTGTGTCATTGTGCCTACTTGTTATACTGACGCCTATTTTTCACAAAAGAAAATTTCATTTAGTTTAGTGCAGCAGAAGCAAAGTGGCATCTGGAACTATGAAAATGAAAATTTTGTAAACATGTTGGAAATGTTTGAAGTGAATCAATTTTTATTTGAATCTTTATTTTACGTTCGTTACTTTATTTTGCGTTCAGTAGCTGGCAGTTTGTTAGAGTCGCTAATTTAAGTCTATCATTTAAGTTGTGAGTTATAGAAACCCAAAGTTTCGCTGAAACCTTTACTTTTATAATTTATTGAATTCGAGTGGAAAACAAAAAAAGAACATCAACTGGTCATTGTCCCTTGTATCCACAGAACTCTAACTTGTGTACATTGCTTAATTGAATGGAAGAATTAAAGTTAAATGAAAATTGTTCAAGTACCAAGGTTTAATTCTTGAATTAAATTTGTTTGTCCAGAGCCCCTTTAATATGCGCCAGTACAATTTAAGCGTACTTAGGCCGCCGGTGAGCAAAGCAGGACCTGGTCCTAACACCCCAAAGACAACCATGTCGTACAAGACAGCCGCCCAGTCGTTGGATCTCCTTCGACAGAACATCCAAAGAAGTATCAACCAAGAAATTCAGACTGTCATTTCAAAATACATAGATGTGAGAGTGAAACTAAATAGACAAAAAACTAATTAAAATCCAGTTTACTGTGAAAGTGTTCTAAGATTAATGATGATAATGGTTCACTTTCTCTTTCAGATGTTTTTTAAACCAGGAATAGAAAACATACGAAATAATTTAGGACCTGATTCCGTCACAGATGACCACATCAAAGGGATGTGTCGCACGATTCTAGAAGAAGCCAAAGTAATGTATCCGGTGTATGCCAACTCTAATCCGTCCCAAAACTGTAATAATAGAAGTGCAATAGATGGTAATGACACAGACTATCAGAATAGTCATACACAAAACCAAATCAAGCAGGAAGACATAAAACCTCCAATTACCGTAAGAACCATCAATGTTTAAGAAAATTCAAACTCTTAAATAATTAGTCCCACTGTATTTTATTTATATAAGCAGTAAATGATTCATTAATTCTTCTTTAACTCACAGAGTCCATCAGTTTCCACCGGTGTGAAGCGAGAGTCAGACACAGATTCTGAAGCTAGCTCTCTGTCGAATGCCAGTAAGAAAATGAAAAAGTCAGGAAACAAATCGAGCTCGGGAAACAGTTCTAGTAGTGCTAATAGCGCTAATAGCACTGCCAATGGCAACAGCTCCTCGTCCAGTTCGAACTCACAGAAGCCTAAAAAGCCTACAGGACCGTCCAGAAAGCATGTTGCGCAGTGGGACGCATCAAAGCTTACACCAGAAACCTTGTTTATCATGGGAGCCAAGTAAGTAAAATGGGCGCTTATGAGTTTTTTGTAGTTTTTGTGCGATTTTCTTGTAACGTTTATCTTGACGTTTGTCTTTAGAGCTAACAAAGCACTGGGATTTGCCCAAACAAGAGGTAGGCTCTACGTAAAACACCCCGGTCTCTTCAAGTACGCCAGTGATTCGGATGACAAAGAGTGGTTGTCTAAGAATAAACTTATGCCAGCCACTGGAGGAAGGGCATATATTATGCTGCTAGAAGACATTGAAAAATTGGCTCGTGACAATAAGTAAGCATTTTCGTTAACAAAAATCCAGGGGAAAATTTTCCATTTTAAATTAATGAATTTTATTCAATTTTATGTATTATAATGCAAATCTTACCCCTGGTCCTTTCAAATTATAGGCTGAATGTAACCATAAACTACGAGGATATCAAGGGATTCCGCGTACCAGACTTCATATTAGATAAGATGAAGTCTTACATCAACACATGGAAAAAGCAATATGCAGAAGACGCCCAGAAGGTTACTACAACGTCGAGCACTTCGAATCGGAAGGGAAACAGCACTAACAATAGTTCAGCTAACTCAACCAACAACAATAACAGTAGTAGCAGTAACGGTAGTGGTGTAGTTGGAAACAATCAGTCGTCCAGTGATTCAATGGCATCAACCACATCGGTAACCAACGCAAGTATTAACAACAGCATTGCCACCAGCAGCAGCAGTGTTGAGAGTACGCCTACATTCACGACACTAAATCCACCTCTTCCCCCACCACTCCCCTCCATTCATTCTCAGCAACCACCAATGCAGCAGCAGCAACCACAACATAATGCTCATCCCCAGCCTGGTCTCCAGCCTTATCAAATGCATGCACCACCCACGACAACTACCGTTATTTATGAACAAAACTTCTCAGCTCCTCCACCACATGAAATTCCGGATATGCGAGAGTATATCCATATCGAGAAACCACCTCCCATGTATCCTGGGCATTCAAACCAGCAACAGCACCCAATGCCTCAAATGGCCAACTCTGGGCAAGGTTATATCCACCAAAATCATCTTGATCCCTTAGAGCAGGCGTTAAATAAAGGAGATTGGTCTGGAATATCTGATCGAAGCTTACTCCAGTATGCGTTACAGGTACGCGACTTTCTTTACTTTGTTCACAAATTAATTATTATTGAATCACAAATTAATTCACGCGTTGAATCTACAGAGCTCACGCAGCATTGGTTCATGGGACCCTCAGGACTCGTTTGACCTCATTGAGAGCGTAACAAATGGTGGGCTAGGAGGTGGAGGGAATATAGGAGAAACATCACCGCTTCTTCAGATATCTCCAGATGGAGGATCCCATCTTCCACCACCTCCATTAGGTCCTGTCAGCCCGAGCTGTGAGTTAAGTGCTGTCTTGGATCAAGCGTTCCAGTATACTGATACGTAAATGAGTATTTTCCACTTGTGTGTCCCAAACAGTAATAGAGCATGGTGGAATCTACAGACAGATATTTGTATAAATTATTATATATTTTTAGGTTTTACTATGGAAAGCTTATGACATAAGTAGAAAAGAGTTCTATATATTTAGTTACACATATACATATACACACAGACAGGTACATATGAATTCATGTATACATTTAAGATGATATAAGAACATTAATACGTAAATTACCAACAACGTACATAATTCGAACCAGAAAATAATATGTATTGGAATTGAATTTAATGAAAACACATTTATTTATATATTTGTGGATCAAGTATTTTTCGCACACAACAAAAAAATATCGTTTTTTTTTGTGAAAACCCCAATCTAAAGATCTAGATGTAGTTTTTAACACTGCAAATTATTTAACTTTGATATCAGGGAAAACTCATTTACCAACAACTCGACGTAGGTAATGATTATGATCACATAATAGTGTAGAGATTTTTTGCATCCATTTGTACGTACTTACCTTGCCTTATACGTCTCTTGTTTCACCCCCGTGACTTACGATCATCATTACATAATTAGTAAGTGTATCATGAGTTCTCATATCCATTTTTTGTTACTATTGCCACTGTGACATATTTCTCATTGTCTGTACGTAGATTACAAAGAATTCTGGCAGATTTATTTAATTTTATTATATAAAATAATATATTGTACGTATAACTTATATATTCACATTGTTATAATCATGATTGTTGTGGATTGTTTTTGTTTTTTCCCTCATTTTTGGTTACAGCTTTATTTCAACAAAAGATATACCGTGGTTGACGATAATTTCATATATATTAAATTAAAAGTTACTATGTATCACAATTCTTTGAAACGAATGCTCGAGTTCCCTCCCCGGTAGAAGTAGATGTAATTGTTAGAAGGTTTAAATTAATATTTGTAAACAGGTATTGTACTGCCTAGTATCGCTACTTGAAATTGGTTGGCATTTTGTACGCGCAAGAACAACTAAATTCAGTATGGTAGTTTTAATTATTTGATATATCACCATCATGAAAGCAGTTCACTTTGTACCATATAATTGGAAAATTTAACAATGATTCAGATCAGGTAAATTTTATTTACAAAATAGAAATCATAGTTTAGTACAACGTCGTACTCACTCCGTCGCAGCTAGTGTTTTGTGCAATATAATGTGTGTAATAAAATGACATTATTTGCGTAAAGACGGTTTTAACAAAACGAGAAACAAATAACTATTTTGAGAATTTACACGAGTTGATTCCTCCGTTGCCATTTTGAGGTCAATGAATACGCTTTCTTGATGATGATGGTTGTCTAGGTTTGTAAAGCCATCATTTGAGCCTAATGTATTTTGGTCTCGATTCTTTACTTTTGAAAGAATAAAGTGAATATTATAGTAACAAACTGTAAATTCATTGTTTAAGATTGACATCGTGTCATTGCTAAAGCTAATTTTCATATAGCATTTCCGTGGTTACCAATAATATTTTCTTGATCACATACAGAATACTTTCTTCTTTGGAATGTATCTACACACGGTACTAAATTCATGTGGTCTTTTCTAAATGGCAAAATCTAAAAGTGAAGACTTAATGAATACAAAGAAATGCTGAAAACTTCTAAAAAAACCATTCAAAATGTTTTGATCAGGTTGATGCCTAATGTAAGGGTCATCAAATAACCTTAACTATGTGCAGGAAACTATGAGTTTGAATATCGGGTAGAGCAAACTTTCTCAATAAAAATATTTACAATTTACATACATAGTTGAGTGTATACTACGAAGAATGCAATTTCCCAAGTGCCCAAAACATACCACTCGCTTTCCCTTTCATTTTACAAGTTTATTCACATTTCGCCTGTTCTTAAAAATTCTTAAGTATGCCCGATGACAGCTCTAACAAATGCAAACTTTTGCAATTATGAAAACAATTTTGCCAGTCCGCCGGATGTCACGGCAATAATAATACTTGATGTAGTAATGGAAAGTATTTCTATTCTTCGGAACGGGTCTCTCAAACTTGAAAACTATTGTCTTTCTCACAATAAAGCAAACGTCTTCATCTCTCTTGCTCACTCATATGTCCTTTCGTAGGCTACATCATCCTCTTTATTTGCATAAAGAAGGACGAGGAAGTCTTATTTTACAAGTGAAAGCCGCGAAAGATTTCTCCAATAAACGAACAGCCACTTTAATTCTTACCATGAGCTCATGAATGGAATATTGTTTTCGCCATTAATAAAACAAAGCATTTCATCACCGCCATTAAAATGCTCTGCATACCTAAGTTACACTAGTAATGTGAACATTGTTTCAAAGTGAAATTTAGGTTTTTATTGCCAGCCAGGTTTACGTTAGATTCAAACTTGGGGTAATACCAACTCTGTGCCATATTACATGATTCTCAATGTTCCCCTCTATTGTTTAAGACAGGGTATAATAAATTTCTTTGATCTCAGAAAAAAGTGAAAGTATCTTATTTGCATTTTTCTTTCCTTCATACTGAACACATACATTTAACATAGTACATATCTTAGGATTTATAAAATCCAAAATTTCGATTTTTGCACAAGTCTTGACAAACATGGAAAGTCTGGGCTAAGTATAAGCATAAGTTTCGAGGAAATTAGAGAAATATAAATATATGAATCTGATGAAGGGCACTCCAATTTAAAATGTTTACCTTGCCATTAAAACGAAGTCTTGGTACATTACTCTGTAACGGCGAAGCTCATTGACGCAAATTCGGGTAAAAGATGACATTCTCAGTCAAACGCATGCATTATAGTAGGCCAGAAAAATCGGGTATTCGTTTAGTTTGCAAAATATTTTAGATATGTATATATTTTTCAGATTGCCGTTTACCAGGTTTTAAGAATCGTCCAACACACCCCAAAAGTTACACTTTGTTCATACTTTTCTTGTAAGTCGGAAAATATATTTATTCTCGCCGTCCGGAAGGAGAATGAAGGTAATGTCTTTGTAGTCCGCAGTTACCAATGAAACCATTAAATTCCGCATTTAAGCAAATGAAACCAACAGTCGAGTTTTCTTGGATAACGATATAAATATAACGATATAAATATAACGATATAAAGATAACGCCACGCCTACCGTTGAAATGGCGAATGTCTCATAAATGCTTTGATAAATCCACTGGCTGTAGTCTAATATAAAATGAAGCACTCATGTTTCATCTTCACGACATACATAGTTATAAAGTAAAAGTATAGTAGAAGAACGGTAAGAGAGTAATCTAACACTTGCTCCGTAAGAGGAAGTTATATAATGCCCCATGATCTTTGTATTATACGGATTTAAGAACTTGGGATGTATGTGTTTAAAATGTATAGCCCAAAGATTGTTTGGCTGAAGTACTGTTTAGATAATGCTGAGATACACATATTATCTAGTTGGTGGGGTTGTGGTGTCATAGGTTTAGCAGAAATTATTCCCGGAAAAAGTAACTATAAAAAACGTTTCGAGCCCCAGGGTTTCCATTCCGGAAATACGACATTAGCATTCTATGGTGAGGGTGTGCTTTAGTAGGTATTAAGCACTCATGCTTTTTATTACAGAATAGTTGAGAAAGTGGGGACTTGTATTTTCAGGTTTTGAAACAATGTCTTGATGAAATATGCAATAGAATCTGTAAATACATGGAACCTCCTTATTTCACTAAAATAACTTTAAGTTATGTCATTTAAAATAACAATACAGTGCTTGTATTTCAAATAATAGGGCTATAAAAATCGTTAAAAGCTTTGATAATTAAAATCAAGTAAATCTGGACAAATTTCTTGTACACTTCTCTTAATTTTGTGTCACTTCTCCCCGTTTTTTCAAGACTTTCTTCTTTCAAGTCCTCAAGTCTCAGATGCCAATGAGTTCTAAAATTCATGGCTATTGATTGTTTCGATTGCATTCTTGGGATTAGTTAGACAAATATAGCATGTATTTCTTGTATAATTAATGCAGTGAAGTAAGGGATGATCTATCTCCCAAAATGAAACCCATAATATGCACATATTTATAGCGTGAAATTAGATAGTCCTACCAACACATAACAACAAGCTAATAATTTTCTGGCTTTAGTATAGAAACAAAAGTTTTGTGAATAGGCTCCTTGTATGATCTAAACAACTAAGCGTGACAACATAATCCAGACCATCCAATAAAATAAACGATTAAATGATTTAACAGTCAAAACATTTTGGTCGTGATGTGTGTTTCATACTATTAATAATTTAGCTTGCGTTAGGATTAATATAAAGGTTCTGTAAATAATTTTCCTATATTATGATCGTAATGCATATTAAATACTAGCCGCTTGGTTACAGGACGCAAAAGCACAGCCACAGAGAGAGTGGAGAAACTCTTTGAAAACGTTTTGCAGGGTGACTGCACCAGTAAAAGGAAAACAATGCGATTTCCATGGGGTTTCCATGGGTCGACATAATTTCTTTGGTTGTGAAAGTGCAGTAGCAGCGGCTAGCAAACTACACGGAAGTAACTTTTTTGCTTGAGAACAAGAATGATATAAATAGGGGTAATTGTTGAAAGAAAATTTTCGTTTGAGCGTAATAATGCACCATAAGATGATTTATGGAAATCGTTAAAAGTCCTTGGTCTTGCAGTAATATGAAAGACTAAGGAATGAATCGCACACAATAACTCTCGACGTCAGGAGCAGAAGCTCGTTAAGGAAAAAATAGACATTGAATTCAGCACCGCCTCTTTCACGTCCCTTCAAGTGATGTAGAAAAGAGGGATACAAGAGTAAGAGTGTACGGAATAGGCACAGATCTACCAAACTAAAGTACACACGCACAGGGAGACATTTTATTTCGAGCTTTGTAAATGATCAGCAAAAATACATTGTCTGTTTCAAAAGCAGAAAACAGAAAGGTTGGGAACCACCCTTAACAGACACAAGTTTATTGCTGATGCAAGTTTTAAACCAGCGATGAACTTCTGGACACATTTTCCCTCTCATCTCATCTTCGATTGACAAGAGGGAAGTACTCACAAAATAAATAAGTTTACTTTTCCCTAGGCTTTAGCTTGGTAGCTTAAAAAAGTCCTCTGAAGTTTAAGTAATGATTTCACTTCAAGTTGCCGTAGCCGTGTAAACATCTTCATCTCGTTTTCTAGTCAAAGAAACTTTCGGAGTTTATTTAAGTTAATTTATTTTATTTTGAAATTGTACTTAATAGTCATAGAGGCAATTAATGGAAATGAAAATCAACGCGACAAGTAAAAGATCAAGACAGTCTGCCACTTTCCTTGCATGAATCTAATGCAAAAACTTGATTGGGTACTTCTTAAATTCTATAAATGTTGACAAAAAAGTTACATCTGGAAAATCATTAAAAGCATTTAATGTTTAATTCAGATGAAACATTCAAAAGTCACCTTATCACTTGGCTTATTAACTTTTAAGAAAGAAAATTCATTTTAAGAAAATATTAAGAGCTTTTAATATCGATGAAGCTTGCTATTTTAACTCCTTCGGTATTTTTATAATCAGCTTTTTTCATTTTGATTTTAATTCTTTGGACTCGCAAGGATGAAAACATTACAAGCCAGGGGTTTCATCTGCTAACACCAATCTTCGCGCCTGGTAACTTTAAATAACTTGGTATTTCTGTTAAACCTATACCTTGTTTTTACTAATACGATTGTCAGCAGAGCTGATAGCGTTTCCTTCGTTTATTGGAACACACTGAAAGATAAATCTTTCTCATTGCTGACATTCTTGGACTTGCCAATAATAAATTGTGGGATCGTTCGGATTTCTCTCCTGCAGTTTCTGTAATTTGCCTTCTTTGGATTATAGCCAAAAACTTCTCTGACCCGACCCAACGACTGCGGCAGCCCACTCAAAAGGTAGATCCAATTTCAAGATGTTTTTTTCACTGAAGTAACGATTTTATCATTATTATTCGGCTTGATTTCCAGAAGCCGGTGAGAAGATATTCTGTATTACGTTTTTTCAACATCATGCTGAAACTTAACCGCATTAGAATCACAGATAAATAATAATAATTACAATCCAAAAATTTGTATTAATTCATCCATGCATTTACTTTTAGTTTTACACTATCCTGAAAGGAATACATTAACTAGGACTACATCACGCAGCAACAAATCAAAGGAAGGAAAGCTGAATATGATTACAACCAAATAAATTTGCATAAAGCCAGCAGCAGTTTTTTTCCAAACCTTCGTAATGAAATCTGCTCTGAAGAATTAAGTAAATTAATAAATCTAACAATAAGAAAGATATTACAAGCCCTAAAAACCCGATAATAAGCTTTTTTCTCTAAAAAATAATATTCTCCATGCAGCATTCATTGGTCCAGTGTTTTTGTTGGATTACATCCCATCATCAACAATAAAACGTTGGAGGGTTGTAAGTTTCCTTGACAATTTTTCTCTGCCAAGTGTCTTTATTGTTACATTCCTCCGGAAGATTTAATGATTTAAATGTTACACCTTCGTCGTTATAAGGTACAACCTTTCCGATTGGTGTGAGATTTGTACTGTATTCTTTTTTATAGCATACCGATTTCGGATAGCAATCCAAAGAAATTTATGGGTTCTTTCCAAGTCTTACTGACTGCTCGTTCTGGTTTCTTCGTTTTTCTCTTTTAGCAGCTGCATGTTGCATATGGCTTTCCGTCTATAAAATATGTACGTATGTATGTATAATACGTACGTACTTTGAGCTTATCGTGAGTTACCTCAGACAAGAATTGAATTGAGAGAAGATGAGAACACCGATTTGTCAAAATGAGATGGGAATGTGAGAATCAGTAGACTCATTTTAAAGAATAAAATTGCTGATTTTAAGTCCATAGAGCCATCTCTCGTCAGTCATTTGCTGGGCCTTTTGCCATCATCATAACCCAATATAACAAAATAGTGATTCTTTGCAGCAATTTTCGTCTAGAATGACCTCTAAAAATCAGATGACGTTTGAATCAGGGTCCTATACTATCATTGCGATAACACTTCATCACTATCTATTAGACTTTAAAATGCTTTCCTCCCTGAAAAGAAGCTAAATTGGATCGTATGCTTCTTGCACATTGAAGGAATTGTACGGTAATATATCTTATTCCTCAATCTAGCCAGATCGTTCACCCGAATTTTCAGGGAGAGTGTAAAGAATCATTGACAACCGTTAAATCGAATGAGCTACTGTTACCTGTGAAAAGCCATTCACATTTTGATAAAAATGTATGCTTCTTTATATATGGGGAACCTTACACTGAAAAGTTCTAGATTGCCTTTTTCCAGACTTGTATGTACAATTCAAACACGAATTCTCAATACCTTTTAGTTCGAGAAAAATGCACTTTGTAAAAGCCAGTAAAAATGGTAGAATTTTTCTGGATTCTTTGGCAATGGTCGAAAAAGTCTAAGCCATCGCGGTCTCCGTCTTTTCTACGGTTTACGAGCTCAGAGAAACTTAACTACACAATTGCTGCTTCAGTCTTCTCCAATATCATTTTCTGCCAATTCTTTTCAACTTACAGCAGCATCCTATTTCCCATGTACTATGAAGACCACACATATATACAGTAAATCGACTCTGTCAAAGCCACATCAGAGGGGCATTAAAACCAATGAAGCTTTCACATTATTTCCACACTTTAGGTCAAGTGTTCTTTTCTAACACTCACTCCCTCCGCTCGAGAAAAAAAAACAAAGCTATAAAGCTTCTTCCGAGAACTCTTATTCTCGCTTTTTTATAATTCAGTTTTGGATTACATGGGAAACGTTTTAAATAGGTAAATGACTTACTTTCCCTTTCACTTCAAGCTAAGCGGGGTTGAGCCGTTTCCTTTACAATTTATAACTTTTACTTGAATACTTGTAACAGTTTTTTTAAACTTCCCTTACCACTTTGAGTCTTAAACTTGGCAAATGTTGGATAAATAGTAAAACTATGCAAATATTCCCTCGCAGAACTGGTTTGTTGGTGTTATTTTTAATTCCTCCTTTGAGCTTAAGGGCATGTAAATAGAAAGCTTCTATAGCCCAAGAAGGGTTTTTCCAACAGATTCTTTTTACGGTTAAAAATTTTTAAATCATGCATTTAGAAATGAAAGTATATAGTATTTTGACAGCGAAATAAACCAATGTCATTCGCAACTTTAATCTAATCTCATTAAAGTTTTAAGAATCCATCTTAAAAAAATTTTAATATATGGATTGAATAAGTATGTAATTAATGTAGATTCAAATGCTGTATTGACCTTGACAATAAAGGCTTCGTAGCGGGTCTTTTCCCTCTACTTCCTGCCTTGTGGGGACGACGCTGAACAGATCGGATGGATATGCCAACCATGCAGCTCTTCTTTACATCTTCCTGTAGCTTTTTTCCGGACACAGTTCGATTTTCCATTGCAGTTTTTATAATGAATCGGTCATCGTGTCAGCTAGTTTTGCGTTTCCCACCACTTCTT
>JAANSQ010000036.1:0-64395 GCA_036850885.1 Lepidocyrtinus dapeste
TTGGTCAAAAATATTACACATATTTAGGAGATATCATGCAAATTTTTTGGGTAGTAAAATGGATTTAAAGCAACAATACGAATACTTTTGCGATAGACCCGAGAATATTCCTAAGGGACAACATAAGTCTACACAGGAATCTGTAGAGTGGAATAAGCAGCTAGAAGTTCTTTTGGTTCAAGCTATTGGACATGCGCAATATGTACGCAGTGCGCAAATTCGTGATGGGCGTAAGAAAATCACCGGAGCTTTGGCTAAATTAACTGTTCAGGTTTTTAAAGAATTCTACAAAAAGAAAAACAATGTTGAATTCAATGGATTGGATTTCATTATTCTGAACCATTATTACAAATATATAGAATCCAACCAACCAAGCAGTGGAAGTTGTCTGGTAGATATTGATTCAATGGCTAATTTCTTGCCTAATGGGGGTGTGATTTTTGCGATATTCACCCACCTAGTAGTAATCTGTACGGAGAACATCATGGCGTCGTCCATTTTTCATAATATTTGAAGTATTGAAAAAAATCAGGCCAAAAATTTCAATCACAAATAACGTCAACCTTAAAATGGATGCTAAGTGCAATAAAGAGATACCTGACGGACTACATGATAGAGGTGTTGTCGGCCCAACCTCTAGAGAAAAAGTCAAGCATGCAACAAACCACAAGATAGAGTGAGACGAAATGAGTGAACATGTAAAAGCCCGATAATGATAAGCTTATGTTTGTGTACAGTAAGGTAAGCTTGATATTCATACCTGGATTAAAAAAATATGCCTCGAAGGAGTAAAGTAAAATTAATACTGACAAGTGAAAAATATGGACTGTCCCATGAATATGTGAGTGGGCTAATTGTAAGTAAATAAGTGATGTAGAACTGGGCTGAGATTCATTCGAGTTTTTTCAGTTGCATTAAAGAATTGGGTGGTGAACTGGTGAACCTACTGAATTCCTGTATGCCCACTTTTGGATAGGATAATAGCATTACGACTATAGGATTTAGCATTACGACTTAAGGGTTTAGCATTACGACTTAAGGGTTTAGCCTTACGACTATAGGGTTTAGCATTACGACTATAGGGTTTAGCATTACTACGTGTGGTATAGCATGGGAAATTAACGTTATGATGAATTTTGTCCCGATGTCCGTCTCCAACTTTTAGTAATATAGGTATATAAAGAATTGAGCGGTGAACTGGTGAACCTACTGAATTCCTGTATGCCCACTTTTGGATAGGATACAAGACTTGATTTTTGTCACAGATCTTTACATAAATTATTGAGGATAATGAAAACGTGTAGCAAGGAACTAGACTCGTGCTGCCCATAGTTCTGGTGACAATGACATTGCTACCTAATTCTTTTTTATTTGATAAGCGTGGAAAGCCTTGAATAAATTCATGAATACCACTAAATCCACACCAATTCCGTTTGGACTTGGCTCAAATGCACCTGCACCAGCATTCTTGTAGTAATTCATCATTTTCTCTTTGTTCTATACAGGGTTTATCGTGGCAGGATATTCCGATAGGTTCCATTCCGATTCCGATATTACACTAAAGTTATCCCTATGTCTGGCTTAACAAACTGATATAAAAAAGGAAAAAAGGAAAATGCCTAAATAAATGTTATCTCATCCTGTCCAAAATTCGACAAAGATCACCGACAGATATGAGGATTAACAAACCCACCAAATTAAATTCATCAATGTTAGTACTAAGGCTTCATACTTGTATAAATTTAGATAGTCCATATTCCGTTCGGGGGAGACCCAACCGTATTAGGACACCTCCTGGGGCGATCTGAGACAGTAGAGAACTTTCTTGCAGTGTATCAATTACACTTAACTTTAACACGATAACACCAAGGAAAATCTTTGAAGGGAGGCCAAGGCAAGTTTTCTTCTAAAAGAATAACTTTATTGTAAGGGTTCACTCCATTCGATCACATGAAGTCCACATGCAATCAAAAATCCACCTAGTATCTTAAGCACTTGCACTAGTTACACTGACAGTGATTGTAAGACGAAGCAGGTAAGAGTCACAACTCATGCATTGGCCCACGCACCTGACAATAACATCTTAAAAGAACCACAACGACTCAACTCCTTCATTCAACTGACTCTACAAAATCTCTCCGGTCTCTTTTCCCACGAAAGCGCTCACATTCACTAGTTACTAAACAAAACAAGAGAGACAAGGAGACAACATGTCCACTTTCTTTTTACTTTTAGGCTATTGCATCGCTCAATTTGTACTGGTGGTATATGATGTTTAGAGTAATCACTTCACTAAAAAAAATGAGATGAGATGGGGAAGAGTAAGAAGACTCTTTCGGTCTTTCAAGAGTTTCAAGATTAGTGTTTTAGCAAATGTTCCGTTTCACTTTTTACAAGTGTTCACACTCTCCCGAAACTCCTTCTGTGTGAGAACATTATGCAAGCCTTCGCATCCTAACAATTCATTATCTCGCTTTTTATGTTCAATTGTGTTGTACACCTCAATTTAGGATGATGAGTTTGCACTCGCTGGGAAAATGCGATTGTTTAGTGTGATGCGATCTGACCACGAAACACCACTAGTAGCTCTCCATCATTACCAGTGACTACAAAACTACGAAACATTTCACTTTTTCATAATCCAATGGAATGTGTGATGATGATCAAGTTGTTTCTACCTGGAACTAGGAGAACTAAGGAGAACTAGAAGCTTGCAGAGTATTTGCATGTTGCGCAATAAATGTTATTTAGTATAGGGAGGCACAAAGCGAATCAATTTGACATTCGTCATCATCCCAACATTCTTCCGTTTTCGTACCACAACCACCTACAAACTCTACAGGATGCAATAGAGTAACTACACAAGCGTAAATTCTCTAGATGGGAGATGGAACACTAGCAAATTCCATTGTTGTATTTTATTCCATTTTGTGAAAAGAGGAAGAACGGATTAGCATTATAGACCCTTATTACAGCTCATTATCTATCGCAGTGGTCTGCCCGTTCTGTAGGTTCTGGTAAAATCGTACCACTCTTAGGTTTCTATTTGCCTAGGAGCCATCATCATCATGGTGCTGTCATCCCAACATCATGAAATTCATGACTATGACAATAAATGCGCAATAAACTGTTCTCCTACATTCTCCTCTAGCATCTAAGCATTGTTACAATTTCCATTTCGCTACCGCATAAAATCAGTACAGAAGGACAAGACTACAAAACCTACAAAACCAATACTTATGGGAGTACGTCGTCGCCAACGACGAGACGAAGGTATGAGAACACTAAGAGCAGAGGTATACTACTACCTACGTTAAGCACGCTTTTTTCCTAAAAATAACTTTTCCCAGAGACAGGGAAACAATTAGCATAGGATTGCTCCTCGTTGTTCTCTTCGTGTCGTGAAAGATATTTAATGAGATGCTCTATGGTAATAATGTCTCTAGGGAACAAAAAAGCTACACTTGTTGCTTCTCGCCTATCAAGATCGCATCAGCTAAAATCTAAAATTCTAAAATATCTAAATCATCCCATCATCTCGCAATTTAAATCTTTGTTGGTGGCGGTGCACTAATGTTTTCTACTGATTCTGTCTTCTCGGACGGTAGGAATAAGAATGGGAATAGATTTTCATAAAAACTGGGAAAATTTATGAGAAAAAATCCCTTCGTCACGTATTGTCCTTTTGTCATTTACCCAAATGCATCTTTTATGCTGTGCTTTTCATTGTTACAACCCATTTGATCTGCATTCTAGTTACATTTTAATCTTGCAAACGTAACATAATCACTGAAAGACTGGTGCAGGAACCTATTCCTTAAAGACACTAAAATCCTCCGCATTTTCCTGTATTTGCATCATGTATCATAAAAAAGATGTGAATATTCAGGAGGAAATGGGATGAGTCGTGATCACTCAAGAAACTTTTTTTTTGTCTCATCATGATTCCCTCTTCATTATTATTGTAATCATCGAGATCATTAGCTCTGTCGTGAATGCCAGTGAGTTTTGTAGAAGCAGAGCTAGTTCCACCGGCACTAGCATTACTCATTCAGCCGAGTTTAAGGTTGAGCAAAACTATTTAGCAATGTCCATGCAAAAAATGCAAAAGACGATACAATGTCTTCACTCTCTTACATCTTCTCGCACTTTACTTCCTCCAGCCGGCTAAACTTTTCATATGTTCTTATCTTTTCTAAAGGGTAGTTCTCTCGGGAGTGATTATAATTCAGAGATTAATTTTCTCGTGGGTCCTGCTCTGATTTGGCCCTTGAGCTTTACTCACATCTAGTTACTCTCTCTGGCTAAAACCAAACTCGGAATTTATTGAGGCAACGAAACGTAACGAAAATCTAATTTCACGAAACAAATCACTTGCTCTGCATGATACACTAAACAATACAGTAGGAAACAATGGAAAGTCTCTAAGAATAGGTTGGATGCTTGGCATTCACCAAATCATTGCGATTTGACTACACTCCACAAAACTTCTCTTTTCTGGGGGGGAGCATGACTTGACTGTACGAAGCCAACTGCATGACTGAGTGACCACGATTTGTTTCGGTTTGATTTTCAGAAGAAAAAAAACTACTTTTTTCTCACACAAACACCACCAAACCCAGGAAAAAATGTATAAAATTGTATAACTAATGGTACAGGTATAGCTCCTAAATTCTAACAAAATCTCAGAACATTACGCTTCACTATTTTCATCCTTTAAAATACGTTTTCCGCGCTAAATTCCAACAGAATGCAATGAACTGAGAGGATTTCACTAAAGAAAATGCGAGAAACCATAATATAATTGCGTGGAAAAAGTGCAAGTGAACATATAGTCCACACTGTAAGATTATTACATCACTCTAAAAACATTCCCTTCATCTCATCATCATCAACTTATCTTAGTCCTGATTTTGTACTGTCAGGATGAAAAAAAATATAGCGAGATTAAGGCCTCCACTAGACCTGTTAAGATGCAGACAAAAAGTTGATTCGCTTTTGATATGATTCGATGATTTCAATATTATTTTATAGAGGCATAAACCCTAACCAAGCCAATACAACAATTCAAGCCAGGCACAACAGAAAAAAATGAAACTCTGATGCAGTTTCAAGTTTTTAAGCTCTATTCTTTCAACAGTTTCTTAGTTTGAACATAATTTTTTTTTATTGTCTGCTACATATTTTTTGATCTACTCAAATCAAAATCATTTGCAGGTGCAATGCAGTAAAAAAAATATGCTTATCGAGATCAGACACTGAGAGACAACAAGAGCAGCATGAGTAGCCGGTATCATACTGACTGACTGACGTTCACAGAGCTGAAAACAGTATTAAACAATACATGTTTTTTCTTGTGTACACAACTATAATTTTTTTTTCTCTAAATAATTAGACAAAACGCGAGAGTTTTTCGCTGCAGCGTACATTTCAAAGTCTAAAAAATTAGATGTGATGTGCTGAAAGCCTAATATTAAATATGGAGGGAAGGAGTGCATTCTATGCATTTTCTTTTTACAATCTCTCGAAAATATTTTTATAATCTGTGGAATGATTTGTGAGCGTAACTAGCAACACCATCCTATTTTGGTCTAGCGCTGCGCAGCGTTATGTGTAATTACACACCTTAGAGTACTGAAAGCATGCGTATTATGATTATCTTTGGAATCTGGCATAAGCTTAGAGTAGGTAACTTTAGCATATTTGTAGTTGTAGGAACGAACGGTTAACTTTTTCTACTTGTGCATGGTGGAGTGAACTTGAGCTGTGAGCATTCCACTTTTGAAATCCTAATAAAATTACTGCATGACAGGGCTTCGCTTGCAGTACGCAGTGCAACGAGCTTATCTCCTTAAGTTTAAATCTAGACTCTGTGAACTGGCTAGATCTTGGCATTTTACTCCTTGGGGGTATTTAGTAGCATTTTGTTCGCGGTAAGGAAAGGCATGCAAAAAAATATTAAGTCTTAATAAGAGACCAGCCCGCGCATTCCATTTACTTTTTATAATTTTTGGTAGGAATTTCTCTGATATGGTAATTGTTATGGTAGTGGCATGAAAATCATGAAATGTTTACTTAATCTCATACCGCATAACCAGAATCAGTCATGGGGTTGAGCTACACCTAAACGTTTTTTTTGGCATTCGTAGGCTCTAAGCGAATTTAATGAGGTGTAATATACGCAAAATATGGATGTATTTGATTAGCCTTGCGAAAATCTTAGATAAGATTAGATTTTTCAAAGGAGTTTGTCTATATCTTCAAGGAAGTGTATTATTACAATGCTTTTTAGATTAGATGCTGTGCCGAGGTCATTTAGCTGATTGACAGGAAGATAAAAAGGGCAAGGAAGTCATTTCGAGTATGCACCTTGTCTAAACTTTAAATGTTTAGGTGATATCGTGGGAGAAGGTGTGAACGTAATTTTTTCCCTCCAAGAAACTTCTTTTAACCCTTTCCAGTAAAAAAAAACAGTGTAAGTTTTACCCTGTAGAAATGTTTTTTCTTAGAATTTTAGTCTCAAAAATAACTTTTTGCTGTGATGTCATATACGCATTGTTTTGGCGAACCTGGGGTCAAAGACAAACTCACGAAAATAATGTGCTAAATACTCCGAGTATTTTCCCACATTTCGAAAGGTTTGAGCATTCCAGCATTTCATAAGTTTCATTTCAGGTTGAGAATTAGTCTGAATTTTTGTAATATGGATTTGCCGAGTTTTTATTGCTTTCTGGTTTCGCCGAAAAGAAATCCTTCCTTCCTCACTACAATTATGCGCTTGATCACCGTTGAAAATTGTAAGGTTGATAATATGTAGTGATGCTCGTGCAGATAATATTGTATAGACTTAGGATTGGATCACCTTCGGCAAAGAAGATGTCAGCTGCATTGTATCGGAACGAGACCAAAAAGACATGACCCTTTTCATCTCGTCCACCTGCAGCGTTTATTTGCTAATTTCGCCCATAAAAAGTTCCAAAACTGCTATTTTTAATACTTTGCTGGGGGCAGTTCGTGCTCGCAGGGACTCTATTTTGCATCAGCTCTGTGAAAGAATAACTTGATGAGATGAGGTCGTGAGTAGTTTGTCAAAGGGGAATTTATCATATTTGAAACGGTCTGTTTTCCTTCTAAGTGCAAACACAAAACTCAACCCTTCTTGACTATCGTAAAAAAAATTGAAATGTTCACTAGAGATTTTTTGTGGGCGAGTCTGCACCTCATTGTCATTATCGTGAGTGAACAAAACCAACTCAAAATATTCATTTCTGAAGGTAAATAAATGCCAAAGCAACCTAGAAATTTTAAGCCTCTTCCAATACGCTCATATAGGCAGTTTTGGTTTGGGATTCCCTTACGTGAATTTTCTTTCGTTAGAATTTGCTTTTTGGCTCATTCTATCAAATCAATCTAACTGAATTCCAACTGAACCCAACTTACACAACAGTTTTAGGAACTGGGCTGTGGTGGAGGTTGACATGGGCACCCTTCCTCTTCTTCAGGATGCTACTGGTTTCTGACAAATAGTCCATGAATCGTGATCCAATCTGGCGAATCTTTATGAATTTGCTAACGAATGAAACTTCGCTGCCGGTGGCATTCACAGGAAGATGGAAATATTTGCAATAACTATTACTTCCCTTGTACAAGTTGAAAAATCCATACTGTTAAATATTCTGTTCCTCTGTCGGAGCAGGTGCAAAAATTCAGATTGCTTTTCATGTATCCTACTAAGGAAAAGTATTCAGTTTATTTTCCCGCTAGTAAAAATATTACAAAAGGTAAATCAGAACAATGAGGATTATGTATGCAGCCTGAGTTAAACTACTCAATTCGGAATTTATAGCCAAATTTTAATTATCACATCTCACAAAAACGTAGCCTGAAAATGAAAGGGGACAACTGCTAAAATCGAGTTGAGCAGAACATTTCTCGTAATAAAAATGTTCCTGACAACCCTTCCTTCTATTGTGACGAGGAAGGGAATGGCAGAGAAATTTAAATAAAGAATCATGTAATTTAACAAATGCTATTTTCGTAACAACCAGTAAGATCCTCAAGATGAGTATATATTTAAAATGATCGATCTCCAACCATGAACAAGACAAAGCCATGTTTCAAAAAGGTGATAAAATGTCTTACGTCTAGTCATGCGGTAAATAGAAATTCACAACGAATTATTGTTTGTGGGAGTTTCCAGATTTTTTCTGAACAGTAATAAAATATCGAGACTCTTGAGTTGAGTAAAATATTCATCAACATCTTTTTGCCATTCCATATTTTAAGCTTGACTTGAACACACTTTTTCAAGCTGAAGCTTCAAGCTTAAACGTTACACTAGATTTCATCTCGTGAGTATTTTATGAACCAACAGAGAAGCCAATATTGGTGGATTGCTGGTAGTAGTTAGTCTAAATATTTGTAGATGGCGCGCTTGCACCTTTGCTTGAACCTTTGTTGGATGTTCAAAATAAAACAATCTCGACTGAATCTCTTACCGATTTTTATTTTCGCATAAGAAAAAAAAAACATTCTCAATATTTATTGTTAATTCCAAGAGTGAAAGTAAAGAGAACTTGATATAGCAAAAAAACAAAATGAGCTTAAATAAACTTAAGTTATTTAGAGTCTAGTCTATAGTCTTTAGAGAAAATGAATACACCGTACATAATTTACCTTATTAAAGTACAAAAATATTGTTTTGTATCGTTTCACAGTAGCACGTATTGTTATTACCTGGTAGTACTTGTCTTAAAACATTCTTGGTCAGTGTTTGTTAGTCTACTTGATTTAGTATTCTAGAATTGTAGAAAATTGATCCCATGTTCAACTTGAGAATATAGTGTGGTGAAAGCGTCACTCGACAAAATCTACACAGAAAAGTCAGAATAGAATCTAATGTCAAAATGCTAAAAATTAATTACTTCAATCAGTACCATACTAGGACCGTAAAACTAAGAAGGAAAACTAAAACACTTAAAAATGAGATGGAAGGTTAAGACAGAGTTGAGTTATTTTTTTTCCTAAAATGGGACCCACGACACCCACGTTGACAAAGATTTAAGCGAAGCGAAGCCAAGACACGGCCCTAAGTATAATCCCGAATCTCAACAGAGGTAGTATGCATATCTGAAGCGAAGACTGAGACTCGCCGCGTTTTTTATAGTGCGAATGGCACCAGTTGAGTTTTCTTTAACCGTCCCGTCCCTAAACCAATATACCAAAATAGAAATACAAATTAGCGCTATATATGAATGTATTTACTTGTTTTACATGGTCATGATAAAGGCTGACAGGGTTATAAACTAAGTCACGTTTATTGTCATGACATGACAAAAAATGATTTCTTTGATATTTGCACAAAATTAATGTAGTTGTGCTAAAGTGAATGATTTTGACAAAAATTATTTTGACATGTCAAGTCTACAAGTTTAAATATTGACATCCTGTCCAACCCTATTATGTCCATGAGGGTGAGTGGGTCTACCCAAGTCTATAAGTCTAGTCCATTAAAATGTATGTACAAATGTTTCTCGACAATGCTGCCGTACAAAAAAAAACTAAAACATTTAATTCTACGGAGAAATACTTACAAAAGGGTTTAGTCACGGATAAGAATTTTTAAGTGAAGTTGTGAGTTTTGTGGAGAAAGCATGTTATCAAGATATGAAACTTGTTGTTGTTTGGCGGGAAGCTTCCAGAATACAATAATGTTTGGAGGTAGGTACGTATAAGGTACGTAGCGATAATAAAACTGAAGGGAAAGCGGTTTTCTTATGACCACTGTGAAATTAAAATCTACCGAGATTGTAACTTGTGTTGCTTTCTTTGAACGTAAACATAAAATGTAATTACTAATTAGGTAATTAGGTAGGTAGGATCTAGGTGTGTCTATTAATCTTGTTTTACTATGAAATCAATGGCTAAATGAGGAGCGAAGCGGAAGCAGAAATTTTAAAACAAAACATAGCTTGAATGGAGGTTTGCTTAAACAGAATTCTTTTGTTGGGGGAATAATTGTTTTTGTTTGGATTACTGGTGGGATTTGCTCAGCAAGTGAGAGTTGAAGTCGTAGACGTTAGAACAGGACTCTCCGCATATGTTGCACCGCCAAGGATTCGACTCGGAATGGCATCCTTTATGCAAAAAGTAGAGCGTCTTGTCCGGAAAGATGATTCCACAGTAGACGCACTGATGGAGTGGAGACGGGTAAGTGGATCCGCGTCGACCGTACATGGAATGTGCACCGTTCTCTGGTCCATTTGAAGATGTAATTGCTTCTCCATCATAACCCTGGATGGAAAACCATGTTGAATTGAATGAACTTGAAGATTGTTATTAGACATTATTGTAATTGAGGAGTAAACTTACCTGAGAATGATAGTTGCTATTGCTGGAGTGGCCAGGGCTTGAGTCGCTGCTTTCTCTGGAAGAGGTCGTGGTCCCGCCAGTTCCACTTCCTTGAGAGGTCTCCTTTGATCTCCACTCATCCCTAAGGAGACTCTTGAGTGGGGATACTTTGATCAATGAGGACGAGCTGCATTTTGGACTGTGCGATCTAAATTTACAAAAGTTGCATGGAAAAAGAGGTCAAGATCAAGTGAAATATATCTGGAAAAAAGGAGAGACTTACCTGCAAGAGCTGTTGTTGGAGGATAGGTCTTCCGGCATATCCTGTATGTCATCGCTCATCTCTGAGGACTCTTTGGATTTGGACTCTCCATTGAAGGACTGCTCCGGTGAGGTTTCCTCCATGACTTCCTTCTTCACGACAAGTAAGTCAGTGCTAGATGGTAGGTTGGAGGAGCTGGAGGAGTCTGATTGGGGAGATATATGTTGTGGCGGAGTAGGACTACGATTCCCTCCCAAACGATCATCTTGATTGTAGCTGTAGCTAGAGTCCGCATTGAAGGAGAAATGGGGTGGATATGGAGAGTTTGAAGATATCTCAATCTGTGGCACTAAGAAATGTGATGGGATCATGGAAGACGAATCTGTACTTTTCTCTCGGTCTTCAAAACCAAGAGCTTGAGCGAGCTCGCTATACTCCCCATTAGAATTCCCACAGGGATTAGGTGACCCAGCGGAGCTCCCTTTTGAACAAAGTATGGACGACGAATGTGGCATAGGGTTGTCCAGGTCGATCCCATGGCGAGAATAGAAATGAACTCGTAACGATTTCATTGAACCTGTCGAGCAAGGGTCTTATCAAATTTTAGTCTCATTTTCCCCCCATGACCTTGAAGAATGCTTAATACACATACAATTTGACAGTTTCAGTTTGGTTCTTTACCAGCTTTATAGGAGCAGAGTGGACATGCCTTAACCATATCGTGCGATCCGCCCACGTGCTCGTTCTGAAAATGCGCTCTCATCGCTATTTGGCGTTGAAACCCCTGAAAAATTGATTTCTGCTTTTAGTTCGTTTCACACAATGAAATAGTTTTTTTTTTTAAATTAAAGCAATTATACTTTGTTGCAAATTGGACACCGAAATGGTAGCAGCTTTGAATGTGTCGCCATATGTTCCGCAAGATGATCCTTCCGGAAAAATCTATAAAGCCAAGAAGTGAAATGAATCTGGATTCAGAGTTAAATGATTATTTTTTCATTAAACGTGTTTTATTCATACCGTTTCTGACAAATTCTGCATTCGTATGGCTTGACGCCTGTATGGCGCATTCTATGTCGTCTCATATTGGCTCCATTGGAAAATTTCATGTTGCACACATCACACTCAAACATTTTCTTCCCAGCATCGTCCGACTTGCTTCCCAGGCCTAGATGGTCATCACCATCTGGTCCCATCTCCGTGTCAGAGTTCTACATGAAAACATTACATTTTATCGGAGTAACATTTTTCCAAGGAGGAATCATACAATGTAAATGCTAAATTTACCTCGCCGGAAGTGAGGGAGGTCGAAACTCCCATATCCTTGGCACATGGTCCAGAGTCTTCATCATCGTGACTTTGGTCATCAACGCTGATCAAGTCCTTATGAGTGGCGCCTCTAATCAACGAGACCAGAGAAGAGGCTGATGCTGAAGATAACCCAATATTTGGCTCTTTTAAGCGATTCTTTTTCGGTGGCACACTGTAATGATTAGTGAGGATTTGGGGCTCCTCCCCGCTTGACTCATCTCCTGTGGAGCCACTACTCCCAATCACATGAATTGTAGCGGAAGTACCTCCATTCCTTGAGACCAGAGATAATGCGGAGCCTGGCTCATGTTGCATTTGCACTTCCATTTCCTTCGCACAACCTAACGCTGTCATGACTTGACTTTAGCTCTTGGTACGGTTTTATGATGCCGCATGGGGTACCTCAGAGCAACATTCGCAGAAAATAAAGCAACGACGTCTATTCCACGGAGATTATCTAATCTTGTCAGGATACTTTGTCCAGTCCAGTTTCATTTCTACCAAGTTCAAGTGGCTAAGGTCACAACTGACACCCTGTACAAAAAAAAGCCATGATCGTTTTAAATTTCTTACATCTTTTCTGACGCAAAAACCTTGAAAACACTTTCGGCCTCAATTAAATGCTTTCTTTTAGCAAAAGGGGTTCAAGGGGGCAATTTAAAGCAACATATTATATATTTTCAAGTTTTCATGTCATATAAATCATACCATCTCTCAATGATTTTCCTGATTCTATGGATAATTTAAATACTCTTCGATTCAAAATACCAATTTTTTTTCTCTAAAACTTTGCTCCAAATATCACAAGTCTTCTTTGAAAAAACTAGACCTGCAAGGCAATAAACCATTGCACTGCTTAGAATTTAGATGATACGATGATACAGCATATCCCATCACAGTGGATTGTAGACACACAACAATGTTATCATTGTTTCGCAGCATTGCATTGTTGCATAGGTTTGCATTGGTGCTCCATATTTTGCCAATTTTACTGGGCCAGTCGAACCAAGTCAAGCCAGCGCTACAACTGCTGGTGTTCAGTCTGCTCACTCTTTATCCTCCTTTTTCTCCCATTGAGTGTAGAGTCGAGAAAGACTTTGAACCTCTGAAGAAGTAAAGATGCGATGTGCTCATGCCCCTAATACTTTAAGCGAAAGAATGTCTTCATATATGCAAGCTTCGAGGGAAAAACGAAGAAAAGAGAGCTCTACGAGCTGCAATAATAAATAATAATTTAATAATAATAATAATAATAGCGCATGTTTCAACAATTACCGGGACCCGACCAGTGTAAAGTATTATGTATTACATTATGTATGACTCTGTACAGGATAGTGGTGTGGTGCGTGGTGCTGCGATGGGAAGAAAGGAGCATTGACTGCTTGCTCCATAATGCCATTTTCACCAATGAATAAAAAAAATAATATCCCTTTTTTAGCACGTTGCTCTCACTCTGATCTGGCTGAATATGAGCGCGCTGAAAAAAAAACCTACAGATACTTTACCTGGTCTGGTCTGTGGTCTCTCAGAGAAATGTACGCAGTTTGAATTACTCACGCAAATTTCTATAGAATATGAGTCTAAGCATAATAATGAGATCGTGATGCGATGTGACGATAACACATTATCAATGCTGTAACTAGTTCTCAATTTAGCCATTACAAATATTACCAATTCAATTAAAAATTTTGTTGAAAAAAAATGGTTACGGGTGCTTTAGGAGAATGTAGAATGTGTAAAGTCTTCCTTGAATCTTTAAATCGTGTTATTTGAAGTTAAAAATATTTTCAAGATGATCATAAAGAGGACTATCACCGGGCATCGTCATTAGTCAGCCTTCACTCAAAGTTAAGTGGCATTTGCCCAGAATCATACCGGTCTGCAGTTTAGGCAGTGTAGAGAAAAAAAGCAACAATGCCCCATTTGCGCGTACTACACTCATCCAAAGTTACAAATGCAAATGTGTTCAGTAATAATAATAATGGCTAGAACTGCTAGACTTTATTAGAGTGGTCGTTTTTTAAAAAGGATTTTGGTCTCTTCCCCTTCCATCGCGTAAACATCATCATCATCGCGCTAGCTGTGTCCTCAATTCATAAATAAAACTGACTGATTTAGAATCGATGAGGGTATGATAACCCCAAGCTAAAATGCTTCCTACGCTTAATAGAGAGTAGAGCATTGTTCCGTAATTTGACATTGTCCTTCTGGTACTGTAGCCCTGCCTAAACTCTAAGGACAATGAGAAAATGAAGTAAGTTTCCTTCAGAACTAACTTTTCTTCGGAATGGAAAATATTTTGCTTATTGAAAATTCCCAGTTTTCATATTTCTGATTTTTTTATAAAGGAAAATGTCATTTTAAATAATTGGAGTGATGCCATTTGAGATATGAGGTGGGCACGGATAGCATCTAACCATCCTATTAAAGGAGGCAATGATCTGTTACCGATTCTAGGTAATAAAAGAGGTTGAGCCTTGTAGATCTATACTGCTACAGTTTTTTCAGTTTTTCATAAAATTCAATCGAGAGACTAAGGAGATTAGTATGACACAATGACTCTACTAGGTTTTTTTAGTGGAACGCTTTATACAGATAGTGAACAATGCGTGAGCCAAGATGCTACCATGATGTGATGTGTGATATGTAGGAGTGAGAAAAAAAAACAAGTCCAAGTAATACTAGCAGTCACTAAGCTCGCGGGGTCAAAGACCTATAGCCATATATTTATACATACATTTTCAGTCCACATTCATTTGGTGAACTACATTTTGCTACGGCTATAAAAACTGAGAATATGATTCGATGCAATGCAACCTAAGAGAAAAAATATGTTTTTTTTTGTATACATTCGAATTTGTTGTGTACTTATGTATTACACTTGAAACCGGATTCGACCTTCACCATTTTTGCTTATGTGTGTGGACAAGCCGACACTATACTACAGCATCCTGAATCTGATGCGATGATGTGATGTGCCACAAAAACCAGGGCAGTAGAGTTACACACTTTGCCATCATTTGCCTATCGAAGGAAAAAAAGGGTGCAATGCAAACGCAACGCCAGCAAACAATATTGTTCGGCGTATTATCCCCCTCGTAAAAAAAGAAGACACCAGTAATTACAATTTCAGCCTACATCGCAAAAAAGGTAAGTTTGAACGGGAGTTTACAAGGTAAAAACAAGTCTGATCTTCTCCCTTTTTCAGAGTAAATAATTCATGAGGGGAAATGATTTATTATGCTAGCCTTGTTTTTTCCGAGTGATCCATACCGAGGATGATTGGCAGACTAGAATAATTTTCAAAGTTTAGAATTCAGATTATATTTAAATTGTGGAAATTGCAATAGCCTTGCCCTTGTCTAGGGAAAAATGAAAGGGGTGAGTGAGACGAAAGCTTGTCTGAAGACCTTGGATGAAGCAACTTTTGGTATTTACGTGTGTTTTCTTACGTATTTGCATGTGACATGTCGAAATAAGCTTCTGTGGATTGATACGATTCTCTGGAATTTGAAACGCGTGCGAGTTGTTTGGCAATCTAAGCGTGCTGGAGCAATGAGCTGTATGCGTATATTGAACGATAAAGATTACGAAAGTGATTACAGTTGAAACTTGGCTTATCGTTCATTTAATTTTGTAGGGTATTTATGACTTAAATAAACATGTAGTGTTGCCAATTGAGATAAGGTGTCATCGTCACATTTTCCATGAGGAAGGAACAATGATTCTGGTTATCTCTTGAGAGACGGACTCCATACAAACGAAAGATTCTTCTTGCTGTGGCTATGCATGATAACCACGTAAGCAGAGTTTACAGGATTACAATTCTGTTGAGAAATTTGAACCTTTTTCCTGTCATGCTGATAATTTCCAATAATTCTAATTCCAAATTTCTCCACAATATTTCCAGAGAAATTAAGAAATAAATTTAATGCCAAGGATAAAAAGGTGACCCCTGAAGTACTTGAATTTAAAAGGGAAATTATGTAGTGCATAAGCAGTTGCGAAACCTTTTTCGTAACTGCAGTCATTTGACTATAAATATTTAGTATGCTTCCATGATGAAACAACCAGCTTAGGTAAAACTACGGATATGAATCATTGATTTTTGCTTTGTATAGCGTAAGCTTAGTCAAATATTCGATCGTAGACAAAGCCACAACCTAAATGTTATGGTGAAGTTGTATGACGCTGATGAGCCATGAGCCGGCTTCTATGCAATGCACACTTTATACTAATGACGCTTTGTTTCTCAAATCTCGATTTAGACCAGTTCAAATAGCATTTTTGATGGATTCTACAGGATATATTTTTGCGTACCTCTGGAATCTTAAAACTTGAAACTTTTCTCGGTCCTCCGGCTTCTATATTTTATGTTAGTCACGCTGACACACTTTCATTCACTGAATTTCCACAGAAATGATTTTAAACAATGGCAATGGCAGTGACACTCCGATGCCTTCACATGTCACTTGAATTCAAGGCACACACTTCACAGTACATACATTCTGGAGAAACTTCAACTGAATTTTGCACTCTCCTCCGGAAAAGTTGTTAAACTCCGAACAAAAACTTTTCACAGATGACTTCACACTTAAAAACACTCCTTTCCATGAATGTTATCAACACTCTGGAGACTTCCTCAGAACTTATAGAGTTATAGATTTTCCCTGGATAAAACCTTAGTAATTTGTACTAGTGTCTTCACATCTCATTCAAGTCTTAACCAAATCGCGTAATTTCTCAACACGAAACTCTCACAGTACCTGCATTTTCCCATCTTAAGTATCTGCTAGGGAGCATGTGCGTTTCGACAATGTGCGAGCGAGCGAGTGAGTGTGGAAGTGTTCCTACTACTACGCTTATTTTTTAGGTTCTGCCAAGCAATAGAGTATTAGTGAATGATACGAGATGTTATCACATTATGCAGCGTTTGAAAAACCTTTCTTCGCCTTTTCTCTCTTGGTAAATAAAACTGAATTGAATGGGGCTGTGGAGCTGTACACTCTTTTTTCGATAGTTCCTGTTTGGTGATGAAAATTGGTGTCGACTCTACTCTACTCTCTGGGTTCATCTTTGTTTGTGTGCTTTACCTCGAGTGTGCGTACGCTGAAAAAAATGTAACATGCGAATATCGAATGTAGTAAACAGAACAGATTCGAAAAATGTTGTTGTGGCTTGGCTCGGTTTTTGCTTGCCATTGCCTTCTGCACTACATCTCATCTTCCTCCGTCTGTCCGTCCGTCCCGTCCGTAGTGTTTTATTCATAGTGCATCGTTTGCCCCTGTTTCGAGCCGAAGCTCAAGTGGTTTCGTTCATCAGTTTGAGTTTGTTATGCTTCAACTAGATCACTGCACAAAAAAAATATCTCTGCTTCTTTACTTCATGTATGAAACAGGGAAATGCAAGAAAAGGAGTAAGTGTTGTAGATGATAAGTATGATGATGATGACGCTCAGTGTAATATTGCACTACTCTGAGGACAAAGATACCACACCACGACGAGTTTCAAATAGAGATCACACTCATTTTTTTTTCATAAGTTATCTTGTACTCACTCCTTTACAAACTTTATGTACGATAATTCATGTGATCTACAAAAAAAACTCTCGTCATGAGATATCGATAGATGGATAGAATCTAAACTGTAACAGAGAAATGTATCACAAGAGATGAAATGAACTTTTAAAACTATATTATTCTTGTTTGCCTAAAGCAAGAGCCGTTTAAAGAGCACATTTTTTCCTTGAGAGTTCATGAACACAGTTTAGGCCGCAAGGATTAAAATTTTTCGTAAAGATATAATCATACCAGAGTAAACGATCTAGTGGAATCGTGACATGTTGACAAATTTGTAATATGCTTTGAAACTGTCAAAATGTGTCATTGGCATTGACATCATGTTCAATTATAATTATCATGCGTAGTATAAAAATTATTACGGGCTTTATAGATCATCTGAAACAATTGAAATTTAAAAAGGCGTTTTGCATCTCATTCCATTGTCTTTTTTTGTGGTCGAATGCCCCTAATTTTATTTGGTCGGAAGAAGGATAAAGCGTATGAAAAAAAGATGCGCAAGAGGAGGACAGGACGACTTTAGAATGCATGGGGAAAATGTAAGTCAGTCAGACAGGTGGTATGGTATTATGGTGGCATTAATCGTGCTGCACGGCGAAAAATTTTAACAAGGTCTTAAGACTAAGGGGTCAAATGGTTTTCTCTCCTTCTCTTGCTCAAACTGACTTCGTCAACCGGTCTTTTTTTCAAGAGGGGAAAGAGTGCCACTAACAATAGGTTCAACTCATCTAGACTATATAGCTCTTTTTTAGCTGTTGATCCAACCCTAAACAAAAAATGAAATATGTAGATTCACAGATGAACAAAAGACACTTGCATCTATGCATGCCTTTGATGATGCTTTCCATTGTGCAAATAAATGTGAATTGAGAGAGTTGAACGAGATGACGAAAAAGCAAATTTGGCTTACTTATTTTAACCTACCTACTACTTACCATCTTACCTCCACTAAATAAACTATAAAACACTGAGGCTCATAGTCATTTTCTTCATTATAAATTCGCTGAATCCTCTACTTTGGCTATATTTACGAAGCGTTTTCATGAGGAATGGTCATGAATGAATCATGTTGACATGGTGATCCACTCTCATGCCGTTTGTTTTTCTACATACTAATTATTGGCATTCTCCTGTGGGAAGTATTTCGTAGACTGGGTCGCACCATCCGACTGTTTTCTCATTTTATTACTAAATTTAACCTAGTCAAGAGACTTTAAATTGGTGATAAATTTGATGAATTCAAAAGAAAATTTCGAAGGACCATTAAGCCAGGCCAGACTAGAACAGATCACCTACCTTTCGTAGGAGTGATGCGGAAGAGTATCTCCACTAGAACAGAAATTACCGCCCTTTGAAAGTTTTAACGAGGGAGTAAACTACAGATCCATTGGGGAAAGTGGAAAGTATCGTATCTATTTCAGTGGATGCTCCTATGTACCCATTCCTCACGGAAGTTTCTCACTCCTGCTTTGAATATAACATTGGTGGAAATACCGCATTAAATACGTACCAAAAATATTGATGGGGTGTAAGGTTTGATTATACTTTTGGAGGAAGTGAGGAGGAAAACTTTTCTTTGAGTTAATAACAGCATTGGATTCATAGGCAAAAAGGTGGGCCATCTCGAATTTTCGAAGGAGCCTCATTGATACTACATCATTTGTTTTTTTTTCAGGAAGAGGAAAAAAAACTACCATCATCATAATTTTGATGAGTGAAGTCACGTAAAAATGTAGAGCTTAAGCTAAACACGGCACAGGTAAAATAGTAAAATGGTAAAAATAGATTGGACTGTGCGAAACAGACATTTTGAGTGGGAAAGTATCCACCAACTAATTCTTCGTAATACTAAGCTTTGGTAGTAATTTGCAGATGGGAAGAAAGCACACAGACCTCGCTATCATTATCAATCAGTTACAACTCATAAAGTGGTAAGCTGCATGGGATCACACAGGGGGGAAAATCAGCGTTTGAATTACGCGTAGGTGGGCGGGGAAGAGGAAGAATGTCTCAAGTTTTTGAGTTTTAAAGCAGGACGTGGAAAACGATAAGTGAGTGACTGATGCCATCAATGAAATGACATATGTGCTTGGAGATTAGAGTAAAAATTCTCTCTTGATATTCTGCAGAGGAACAAAGTATCACAGAGGTAAAATAAAGAGAGCCAAGCCAAGCCAAAGCCTAAAGAGCAGCGACGACCGGCAGTGCATATGGCAAGCCTAAGTAAAAATAGGACAACCGCTATCCCTTCCAGTAACCTACATTCATGTTTGTCATTATGCGAGTGGAGTGAATGAGCGCTCCTCTCATATTCGCATGCAACACACGGAATTATTCCTTATTTACTACACTTGCAACTAACATTCGTCCTCATCTCGTTTTATTTAGACAGTTCAGTTAAAAACAGCGACAGACAGAAAGAAAACAGAGTTTCATTCAGTTTAAAAAAATACATCAAGTTAGATACATTACATGAGGCTCAAAAAATATTTCAAGTGATAGCAACACCAAAACCAGAAAATAAGTTTCTTTCTTACAATGTTGTTGTGTTGGGCTCATTTTTCTCTTTCTCTATGAATATTTTGAAAACTGAAAGAAAACACAATAAGTCTAAAGGATATGATAATGATGATAGGGATGTTGCATAAAAATGTACGATTAGTTTACAAAATGTATCATTCGTTACATGGGTTTCCGCGTGCGAAACCCTGTTTCTACAAAAGTCTTTCTATGAAGGAGACTGTAAGAAGAGGTCTCTCAATTTACCTTCACGTCTTGGACTATGAGTCAGTGAGTCAGTTGGTAATGAGGAGAACGATGATGTTCAACTATAGCGAAGAAATGAGTAAAGCGTTTCGTGAGTTTGGTGAGGTGAGTGAGCTTTTTCAATTTTCAATTGCATTGCGAATCGCGATGATGCTGAAAAGAAAAATGTACGTCTTGTTTTCTCTCTTTGCATTTCTCTTCTGCTGAGCACTCTGCAATTTTCGCAGAGTAAGTCAGTGTGTACGCCGATGACTACTGCACTGATGACACAGACAGCCAAGCCAACCCATAAAAGAAACTTAGGTGGGGAGGTAAATATTTTTCAAACTAATCCCATATTTATGTAGGTGACTGAACTGTAGTAAATTGTAAGTTGTTCAGAGAGCTTTTTTTTAAGCGTAGCTCTTCCACATCCATTTCTCTTTTGCTGGAAAGAGTATGCGTGGTTTGGTTTGGTCCTGTTGGCTAAGTTGGCTTTAGAACGCACATACGAATGAATTATATGATTATGATGAGATGATGATGGCTTTTCGAAAAACAAGGTATATTGGACTGGATTGGGGCAAAGTAGGCTAAATACTGTGACTGCGACTCTGTGTCTTGGGAGTTGTTTTAGTCGTGAACAAGTTGTAAAAGTAGCCTATTCAAGCTAAGCCCCAGCTCAAGCTAAACGACCCATAGACCAACTCGATGGTATCTGGTATTTAAAAAGGTGTTCTTTTCCTACACCTTTTATCTACGTACATATATGGGCGTTGACCTCAAAACGTAAACATTCTTGCTTCGAATTTTATGCTTGTCTTCTGTCTCACTTTGAAAAAAAAGTGATGACGAAGTTATCTTAATGGTGGTGGTAGGCTACTTTTTAAACCCGGGAAGACAATTTAAAATTTATATTTAAATTTATTTATATTTTGCATATTTTCAAATAATTTTCTTTATTGACACGTCATACTCCGTTACAGTTAAAATTGTATTTGAAATAATGTCATGCAAATGGTCTTTTCACTATGTTTCTCTTAATACACTTACAGTGATTATCTTTGTTGATCGGGTAACATTATCACAAACATTTAAATCAAAAAGGAGCGCGACACATTGGAAAACCCAAATTGCAGTAATTTATAGTACAATAGATAATATTTAATTGTTCATATTCTCGTGAAAAATAAAACTGCTATTAAGTAATAGTATTTGAGTGCACTTAATTAATTTCGCATATATATATTTTTTCCCCTACTTACAACGTTTCTACTTCCAATAATTAATGATGAATGAAGGACAAGACGAGGGTTTTATGTCTCCAGGTGGCTTCACTGCTTATTTATGAAAAATGCACAAATTGTTTTGACAAGGTTCAATTTTTAAAAAATCTCATAAATATCCCATTCTATTTTTGAAACTGTAATTTAATGAAAACCTCTGGGGCAAAGGGAGATCGATAATACGTTTCCTTATTTGATTGGGATTGGAGCATATAATTTCGGGACTGGGCTAATCTGAATTCTGACCTACACGCATCCCAAGGCTCTATTCCATAAACTTTGTCAAACAGGCAAACTGTGAGCTCCAAGCAAGACAACTATGATAATGATAAGTAAATAAATGAGTCAAACATGAACTAATTTTGCGCTTCTGTCACCATGTCATGTCACGTAAAGGTCATGTCAGCTTATGTGTCGAAATACTCTAAATCAAATAAGTTGCACGTGAGCCTGGAAACTACGAAAGGAATCGTTGTGCAAATTTCATTGTTGATCCGCACCCGTTTATAAAAACATGAACACACCTTTTGAGTCTCAAGACGGGTGACCTCTAATCTAACTTCTAGATTAAACTAATAACTTACTATTAAAATATTGATAAAGCCATTAAAACAATATGTAATCAGGTAAAGCCTACAGGCATTTTTCACACTAAAAATCAACATGTTGAGCTTGAGGTTTAAAGCCACGTATTTTTGGCTTCAAGTTCAAAGTAAGCATACTATTAATCAGGAAATAAGTCTCATTAATATATTACTAACATAAATAGCTATAAATATAAGCATACAATTCTGGAAAAACTGAACAAAAACGTTATTTGCACTGATTTATTACTATAAGCAATTAGTTATACCGTCCCACACTTAAAAGTTAGCTGCATATTTACGAGAACACCTGCGTTTTCTACAAATCAGTAAATATTCTATAGACAGACCAGCTACTGTCGGAATATATGAACGAAAGGCGCGCGAACACAAAATTTGAAAACCCTAGTATTTCTAAACAGTATACAAATACAACACGAGTGTGTCTATGTATTTACGTATGAAATGAACCTTCCTTGTAAAAACTAAATGAGCAACAAAAAAAATTTAAGCGTTTCCTCCAACAACTAAAACTAAGCTCTAAGCATAAGGGGGTATGGTTCTATTTAATTGAGATACTGATAATGTTTTAACGCAGCCAGTCGAATTTTTGTCATTATGCCTTGATTGTGCAAAGAAGCCTAGCTTATTTGAATCATGATGAACAAAATCTAGACAGGACTCGTAGACTGACCAAAAATATGAATGAGCGTTCAATTGTAACACAACCAAAGGCAAGTGAATATACCAAGAACACTATAGAAAAGCGTTAGAGTTTCATTTATAGAACTAATCACTTAAAGACATGAGGAACAAGTCAACACCGGAAAGAAATATATTAATTAATTTTATGGGGTGTGCATCAATAGAGTGCTTGTGCGTTTCGGAGCAAAAAACAGTATATGTCTTCCTTACAGCTTACCCACATTGACTAAACATTGAACTACTTTGATTATCAAGAATATCTTAAAATTAATTGAGGACATTGGAAACAGAACACGAGTGAGATGGAGCAGTGAGTGTTTACACTCTATGAGATACTTTAACTTACTCTAACGTTTTATGGGATTTGATGAAAACCATAACATGGAAATCATTCACTAAAGAACAATATGAACGGCCCATAAATTCATAAATACAAGGTAGTGTTAGTCTATACGTATATGCATAGTGTAAATAGGAATACATGGTAGGGATGAAGGAAACATAAGGAAATTATGAACACAAAACAATGATTCGAAAAATAACTAAAGGCGGTTCAGTTCAAATTAAGGTGGTGGTGTACTGAGCGTATGATACACTGACACTGTTGTTCATTTGAGATTGACGTCATTTGACCAAAACTCGAGAATAAAACTCTAGCTTGGCTACGAAACTTGGAGGAGTTGCTAATGGGTCAAGGGTGTGATGTATGATTCTTTGTAACGATTATATTCATAAGATCGCTAAGAGATTTGCTGATTCACTGACTTGGCAGGATTTACCGGGCTGAAGGGTTATCGTTTTCTCCGGTAGGAAAGTAGAAAAAAATGTTGGGAGGAATATACTACATACTTTTCAGAGGAGGGCATGATGGAGTCTATATCTATTTAATTATGTACCGTGTATACACCTACGTGATCAGATTATATCCGAGCTGAATATTGAAGCTTTGTTTGTAGGGAGAGGGGACAATATAAACTTGTGGGTGGGAGGGTGGTTCTTGGTTTAGCTAGTTTTTTACCTAGGATACATAGAGTTGCTTCTCGAAAAATTTAACATTTCGATATTGTTTCTCGAACCGGATGCACACCTATCTAAATGCCTACAGTATGTACATAACGGACTTTTTTCTTCTTTCTTAGGAAAGTAAAGACAACCGGATGAGAAAAACTGAAATGAGCGGAGTAACAAGTTTTTTTTTCGTATAGTGCGCATGTCATCAGAAATAAGATTTTCAGGTAACAGTATCCGAAATGGAGTTGGATCCAGTTTTTCTTATTTAGATTGGACGAGGCGCGTGTAGACCCTCCACGTCGGGTCCGACATATGGCCAATGATCCGCGTTCACTGGACCCCAATCGTGCAGACCGTTGGTTAAGGAAGGGCGGTGAGTGAGACGATGTGCAATACTAAACCCTCCGCTGCCTTCTAATTGAGTCAGAACTATAATGACTTGTCTGTATAAAGATTGGACAAGTTTTTTAATAAAAAAAACTAGATTTCTTTCTCGATCGCAGTTTTACTTAAAGAATTTGATTTTTATTACCTGTGCAGCGGAGGAACTGCATCTACAGTTTTTAGCTGGTTACGGGTGGAGACTACATTGTAACTTTCTTGACAATCACATTTCACTTGGATCCACTTGTCATCGTGGCGATTTTCTACAACCACGACAAGTCCAGCCCACCCTTTGGTCAGGTAGTAGGCGGTCATCCCCTCACGTCCTTCATGTCTCTGCCCACGTTCCATGGTCAATCTTATAATGGCGTCTGCTAACATATATGGAGGTGGTGCGATCTGGTCCGATAAAATCTTTTTGGAGGAATGCAGTGACATCACGTAACGAGGATAAGGTGCATCT
Source organism: Lepidocyrtinus dapeste (assembly GCA_036850885.1). Taxonomy (NCBI): domain Eukaryota; kingdom Metazoa; phylum Arthropoda; class Collembola; order Entomobryomorpha; family Entomobryidae; genus Lepidocyrtinus; species Lepidocyrtinus dapeste. Next base: position 24,681 of record JAANSQ010000036.1, read on the forward strand.
CCACCTATAAGCACATATATTTTTAGCTTGACATTTAACCCCACCTCATACATATTTTATATATATAAGTTATGCTTACCACTGTGCCAGTGATTGAATGCGAGGGGAACGGCTAGGTAAAACCCAGGTTCTATCATTTTGTGGCAACCCACAAAGCCCCGTACTTGTCTTTTAGAGTGTTCCACTAGACGCCCTAATACTAGCTTCTGTGAGTCACTTTGACTCGTCTCCAGTCCCCGAAAGAGTACTACGCATAAATCTAATTGAGAGCGTTGCGATTTCTCCGAATTTCTAATCAAATTAAATTTTTCCCATCCAAAAAATATTTTTATAACTACATAGTTACGTTACTAAATGTGTAGTATGGTTTGTCATATAAAATTAATTATACCTATGTCCCTCCTGAAACAATGATATTTCAATCTCAGTTGCCTCCATGACAGTAATAAGAATGCAGGATAAGTGTTGTAGATCAGCCATGGGAGGAAGAGAGCCTTGGAGTCTTCTTTCATGCCACATTGATCGAACTTTGCAAACATCGATGCAGTCAAAATACCTTCAAAAATGACACGTACAAATAATTAAGGGTGATAAATACCAAGAAGAATTTAAATTGAAAGTGAACCAAGTTTTGTCAATGTACTTTAGCATGTCGTCAAAACTAATCCAGAAGACTCCATCGTCCGAGCCTTTTGGCATCAACTTCTCTCGTAGATCTGGATTCCACAGAGAAGAACTGTCACTCCAATCACCCTTCCAGCTATATCGACCCCACGGATTCCTCAAGCGGAGTAATCTGCCAAGAAGATTAACTTTTATTAAGTTTGTTAATAAATCATCAAATTTTGGAAACTCTCAGCTTTGAACACAATACCTCAATCCATTGGAGCCATCCACATTCAACACAGAATAAGCATGACGAGGACGAAGCCCTTTTTCTCTGTACTCCTCCTCATCTACCTTCATATTGCCCCCACCACAGGAAGCACCCATAAGAAATCCAGCTGCGTGACAAGAAAGCAACTGCGCCCATACTAGATCGCGATCAAGCTCCTCATCCGCCCCACTCTAGAAAACGAAAATAAATCAAATCGATTAAGTCCATTCCCAAAACATCAAAGCAAAACAAATTAACTTTTGAGTTCTTACCTGTAATGGAATGCTTTCACACGGATTGCCAGTTAAAGTGGCAAGTCCTTCTATTGCACGTCCGGAAACTAGTGCTTCGTAGCAACCGTGAATTTTCGCGACGGCCTTTTCTATCAACGGGACCCAAAGCTGCCGGCGTTTGGCCTAAAGAAATAGTAAATTGAATGAATGAATGATTGCGTGGAAAATGATGTAATTAGTTTAGTATAAGTGACACATATTATTTACCTGGGAGTACACTAAACGTCGTCTCCTATCACAAGGAAGTAGATCGTCTACAATCACAGAAGTCCACGAGCCATCTTTACACAACCTGATCATATACGCGCCAACCTCGCACATTTCCCTGGTGACCAGAATCCTCTCAACGAGCTCCTTCCTCTCGGCAATCACTGCTAGCGCACTGAGCAGCCAACAGTTGCCCAGAACCCCTTGTGAAATGTCGGAGGGGAGGGGAGTACGAAACACAACCCATGAAATATTCTCACTGCCCTGTTCGGTGACAATGTCCTTGGGTCGGAGCCACTGGGTGACCAAGTCCTGACCCCCCTTTGTGCCCTTGGGATTGTAGTATAGACTCTTTGGCGCTGGAGGGAATGAGTCATCCACAAATGGATCTCCACTGTTGAGACAGTACGCAAGAATGTCTTGATATTTCTGCTTGGTTCCTTTTTTCGAAGCGACTACCACATTAGACTTGGGCATAGAGGAAGACCCGTGAATATCTGTTCTCTTCCCTTGACACATCTCGCAAACTGAGAGCTTCATGGGATTCTTGAAGGTGCATCGTATACAAGACCATTTTTTCTTGACGTAACCATTGATGCCCACTGTCTCATTGTTCTTATCCCAGTGGCATGCTTGGCAAAGGTGCAGATAAAGTGGATTCTGAAGCGTACAGATTGGACATGACCAGTATTCGGTTATAGCGACGGAGCGTGGGCGCTCTGGCTTCTTTTTCCCTTTCGACCTCAAAGGTTTACCTGGATTTCCAAACTCGGAGGAAGCCTTTGGTGTTCCACATGCTTTACATGTACTCCTGGTGTGGTGATTGGCCAATGTACATGTCTTACATGTCCAAGCGGACTGGTTTCTGGATAGTTGCTGGAGCTCCTTGTCCAACTCCATCATGTCCTGAGAGGGGAGGGATGCTCGCCTACCCCCCGCATTCGAATCCATTTTTCTCTCTACTCTCGCAACCTCCTGAACGTCCTCTGGAGAATCCGATGAACTGTCTGATACTAAATCTACCAGCATTGGGCTGTTTCCCTTTTCGTCTTTGCTTGGCTCAGCACTCTTCCCTTGAGAAGCTTTTTCTCCACCTCCAGGCTCCGTCTTCCCTTCACTACTGAGCGAGACATTGAGACTTAAACTCAGGCTTTTAGTTTTCGTTGGAGAGTTTCGCTTTTGCTGCCCTACTTCAGCTATTTTCTGCGAGCTCCGTACTTCCTTTATCTTATCAGCTAGTAGCTTATCTCTTCGATATATCGGTCCCAGCTTGCACTCGTCCGTCACCATTTCAATCACCTTGGACAAAGAAGGGGTAGTAGATGCAAGCATATTTTCTGACATTTCATTTGCCAAATTTTCAGTGACGTAACATGAACTTGGGTCCATTGGCGTATTGGGTCCAGTCCTAGGACCCATAGGAGTGCTCGTAGGAGAAGGTGATAATTTCCGTTTGACCTGTTCCAACTTTGATCTTCCAATCTCGTTTTCCATCGACGCGATAAACGCGTTGGAAGACATGACTCCAGGACTCTGCTTGATGGATACTTCCTGACTCAAGAAAGACTCTACTCCTTCAGCGGCGGTAGTCTTAGGTCTGGTGAAAGTTTTGAGGAAATATGGACACTTTAGGTTCTTGATGGTCGCTTTCTTACTCGGTGAATACTTTTGACAAACTCCGACAAACGTCTCTTGTCCAGCCGCACCCTCCTGGGAATCTGTATTATTGTTTGCACTTCCAGCACCAAATATACTGGAATCAGTCACTGAGCGTGTGAGAGTAACTTGGCCATTGTTGGAGCTATTGTTGTGCACTTGGGTAATCTGAGATTTGGATTGGCGTGGCAGTGTGTTCAGACTAGAAAAGAATACAGCGTCCAGTTCTTTCTGTTCCTGTGAGCGGGTAATGAGATCATCAGATTTCCTACTAGCTCCGGGGCCATTTTCCAGGGTTGTTGAGAAGACTGCAAGGGACATTGCACAGGCTGAAGGGGAGGTTGAAGCTGGTGATGCTGGTAACCGACTAGATCCAGATAGTGTCATCACTGTATCCGTCTCGGGACTACAAGTGGTTAATAATGTCCCACTTTCATCTTCATGCTCATCTCCCTGTACCGCCGTGCAGGCAGCGTGCGTATCTTGTACTGTACGCGTTGGGGACAAATCACCCAGTGCATCGCAGCTTCGAGGCATATCCTCCTCAGGTGAGATTTTCTTATTAGCCATGTACGATGAATCACTGTCTTCCTGTGAGTCCGCGCGTGCGAGTTGGAATCCTGCCGCAGAGTCTCCCAAAATTACATTCTCATGGTTTGTGCTGAAAACGACAACAAGATCCAAAAATAGTACAATTTACGAGCTCAGCTTAGCTCACACTCAACCCAAAACCAAACCAAACTAGCTTGTTTACTAACCTACTCGCGAGAAACAAGGATAATATTTGCGCTTTAAATCATTACCGTTTGAAGGTAGACTAGACGTGACAAAAACGAAACTGTGCCAAATAGAGATATGCACATGCAGCGATATGATAAGAAAGCTCTTGTGAACATAATAAAAAAAATTATCGCCAAGCCTCATCCTCATAATTTACTAGTATGTCAAACAAAGTGAAGGGAAATCATTTGAGAGCATAGACCCCTACAGAGAGAGTGAGCAAAACAAAACCAGAACAGGCCACGCCATATGACATATTAACTCATCTTCCCCAAATTTATTGACATTTCTTGATTTTTCAGAATATCTATTTGGAATTGGGGCACACTGCAGCAAAGAGGTAAAGTATACACCTCCACTTATATTTACTAAAAAGAGGTTGTTTATTTAATCAGGATAAAATAAACTTACCACTCCGCGATTTTGGGTTCCTCCAAATGACACTCGAAGGATGCAGACGGCTGGTTATTTCCTTCGGGAGGAGGTGAATCGTTTTCCACCAGCCCCTCCAGCTTGTTAACAGAGTCTTGGCTTCGGTGGTTGTTTTCCCCGGGACTCACATCTAAGCTCTTTTGAGAGAAAGCAGTTTGTGCTGAGATGGCGTCTTGACCTTGGCCCTTGGTCAAGGTTCTCCGCGATCCACATTCAGAACAGCTCGATACTTCAGTCGGATTGATATGTTTACACTGGGTACAGTGCCATTGGAGAACTGAAGCGATCGACCCCATGCAAGACTACAGTTGGGATCCTTCGTCTCAGAACAAAAAGGTGAACACACTTTTCCTCCGTTACGGTTCAGAGATTCATCCTCTAAACTTAATCTCAGCCGTAACTGACTAAATAACAATATAACACATATAAGTGTATACTCTATACTGGTACACTGAATCAGTTTGAACTATGACCTAGCGTATGTGCTTTCACAACCAATAAATAATTGAGGCATATCAGTTCAGTACTAGCACAACATTAAAATCTCCTTCGTCTTGTCAATACTGTCCATTTAGGCATTCTCCCCCTGAACGAGATACGGAGGAATAATACTACAACCGTAAATCAAAAGAATCTCCCCAGATCCTGAGGATATGTCCCCTCAAATCGGGCTGAATAGTTTTGGTTTCCTGCATTCCTTTGTTACTCGGCAGGTGCCATTTGTTTGGAGGGAGATAGGTGGGTAAACAGGAAACAGAGATGTTCCCTCCAGCTTTCTCTCCCAATTTACCTTTGGCCTAGTCTATACTTTTAAAAGGGAAGGAAGGAAAGAGTAAATTCTTATTTAATTAGTCTAGTATTGAATTTTCTTGTTTCTGTCGAGACTTGAGACTCAGGACTATATGATTTCATAATCACTTTGAACAATCTAATTGACCAAGAAAACACATTTTTTCGAAGCACAAGGGAAAACGAGACTTTAGTGGAGGAGTAAATGAGCAGCAGGAGCAAGAGCTGAGGAACAAGAACTACTTCTTCGAAATGCTATCCTCCTTTCTTTCTTTCTTTTGTTGTTGTTTTTACGATTCCTTCCTCCTGGTCTAGCCAGAATAGCCAGAAGAGGAGAAGCAGAGAGGGAGAGAGAGAGAACTCTCCTAGTTTCTCAGCAGAACAAACATCATCATCATCATCATCCGTTTCCATGTAGTTGCCTAGTGAAGGAAGACAGAGGATCTGCTTTATGAACAACTCCAACTACTCCGGCCCTGCTCTTGCTCTCGCTCGCTGCTCTTCGATGGACTGGTTGTTGCTCGTGATCATTTCCATGTTTTTAGTGTTTTCTCATCTTGCAGCTGCTGCTTTGCTTGGATTCTTGCTGCCATACCGACCGAAACAAAAAAGCGTTTTCTGTAGACACGAAATGTTCTGCTTTTCTGCTCACAAATGCCAAACTCACTCAGCGTTTGTAAACTGTACATTCCTAAAAAGGAAAAGGATAGTGAGGAAAAACAGAAGAATAATATGGAGAAGAGAGAAGGGCATTCTTTCAGTTTAGCAAAAGCCTATAGATGTGTTCATAAGAATATGCAAGCTAAGCGCCACCTGCCTCCTCTTCCTATGTGATAATGCAAAATTATGATTAATCTAAATGAGATATGAAATCTTCCTTCTCACCAATGTACACGTTAAAATTACTAATCTGCTGGAATCATTTAAGGTTTATCAATAAATTTCAGAGATTCTGAAAGACTTTAATCATACTGTGATTAACCGAGATACTCCAACAAAATCAATTTGATGAGGCTGACTTTTTCAGTAAGTTCATTTTCTAGGAAAAGAATTACGCATTCGTTGCAGGTTGCAGAAGTAAGTTATAGGCCGTTTTCATCTACCAACTACCACCTTGTTCTCTCCGTAATACAACCTCAGGTTGAGCCAGTGCTTTTCTGAAAAAAAAAACTTGGTTCGTTCCTCGCTCTCGACTAGATAACAACCTAACAAAGTATGTAAAAACATGATAAATTTACCAGCAGGATCTCACTCTCCATTCTCCATACGTGCTGCACTGCACTTTGCTTGTTTGCCTTGCCTTTGTCTACCTATTTAGTGATATGCCTAAAGCCTACTTCTCATATCTACGGTATAGGAAATAGGATTTTGTTTTCTTGTTATCGTGACAAGCTGCTGGATACGAAGAAGATAATGCAACTGTAAATATGCTCAACTTGACTGAATCCGGCTTGACTGGCAAACATGAAGCGATTTCGAATTTATCATCTATTTCAGTATTTATGAGCAATCTTAATAATAGCTAAAATGCATAGTAAATAAGTAAAAACACATAAATTACAAAAAATTGTATTTACGTACTTAATCTAAACCGCCGTACGTTTGATATTTTTTAGTATTTGGTATGACGCATTATTATTCAATGGAAAATGAACTTGGGGAGTAAACAACAAGTACTGTAATGCATTGCGTAAAACAAGGAAAACCCCACAGGCCGCGAAATACAATTTCGTATTAACAAGAATAAGATAGGTCTATGGCCAGCTGAGATTGTTAGGGTATGTGGGTAGATGTGATTGCTAAATGGAAAATAAGTTATTGCGTTCGTGATATTGTTTACGAGTTAGAACTGCAACGATGCGACGCGACACTACGCAACGTAAAGAACTACTGGATTGGAGCTAAACTCCCTTCACTTTTTATTTAATCAGACCATATGATCACCTTTTGTTGAATTATGTGCGCAATATCTAGATAAGCTTAGGTCTAACTTATTGCGTTCCAGCTTAACTGAGGAACGAAATAAAATTACGTGTAAGAGTGACAGTGAAACACCAAATTGATATGGTGGTGGGAGGAAATGTTAGCCTAGTATTTGAGACGGGAACGAAACGTACCTGCTTCACAAATTCACGTACACCCACGTTCAACGTTCACCAGCATAAAACTAGCTTAAAATAGTTAAAGGTAAATAAAGCTTGGTTGGGTGACCTAACCTCACCCACGTAGTTTGCAGATCAGTGACTTGTGTTGTGTGTACAATAAAGACTTGAGGAAAAATGTGGTGGAGTGTCCTGGAGGAAGCGTAGTAGAAATGGTTTTTTCTGTAAACTCCCAAACAAGTGGGTAGTGGAGCTGGAGGGAAGTGTTGTATGTAGTTTTACTGGGGTGTTGCAATCAAGAGATCAACTAGAAACCCTAAATTTAGACAATTCTCAAGTTCATGTGTATTCTGGAGGACAATGTCTTCTACGAAGGAAATCGTGCATCAGGGCTGGCTCACTAAGTCACCGCCCACAAAAGCAATATTTAGACCAGTAAGCTATTTTATTTGTTCTAAAATTTAAATATAATAACTTCAGGCAAAGGTTTTACCAAATAGGCTTTGTCAATATTTTTAATGTCGCCCTGTGTGTTGACAACTGGTCTGTGTTGAAGCAAGGTCATGTTTCATGTTCGTTTTTGTGAATGTCAGTAATGTCACCAATATAACCTCTTATATTTAATTCACTCTTTATAATTTACAGAGGTGGAGGCGTCGATGGTTTGTTCTAAAAAGTGGGAATTATCCGAACCAATTTGTGTTGGAGTATTTTACGGACGAATCATGTCGACGTCAAAAGGGGCTCATCAATCTGGACGAATGCGAAACGGTAGAAACAAATGTTGTTGATTTTTGAATTATGAGCTTTTACTGGAGTATAATGATTTGTAATTGTTAAATTTCTATTGTTAAGATTGTCGGGCCATTGAAAGTTCACGTAGGAGTGCAAGATAGAAGTCGCTACACATTCCATATGCGGACTCCGAGTAGGACTTACTACCTGGCTGCAGATAGCGAGCCTGAAATGACAAAGTGGGTGGAAGGATTGTGCCAAGTATTAGGACTGAAAATGGTGGAAGATGACAGCGATGGAAATACAGGTAGGGTGGCTGGAGTTTTAAATTTGAGAATGAGAAAATACTATGATTATTCGTTAATCAAAGCTTATCCAATGCATTTATTTTTTTTAAAGTGTATGCAAAGCCAAGCAATGAGAATAACAAGCCTCCGGAGGTGGCGGTTCTACCTGAAGTACGTACCGGTGTGGAGGGAAATAGTCCAACGCCTTCTAACAAGAGTCCGTCTGGTCCATACATTCCGATTTCGGAGTGTTTTACTGGGAAGCCTCTTGTATACAATACGTCTAATGGGATTGAAGAAGCGTCCTACTATAACACGTCATCATTTCCATTCCCTCCGAAAGTGAACTGGGCAAGCCATCCACGCATGAAGGACCCAAAAGAGGAAGAGGCTAAGAACCAACCGAATAATGGGAAAACCTCTGGTGAGGGAAGCTTTGCTCCTCCGAGGCCACCAAAGAAAAGTTCGTCCAAGCCGACTACTCCAACTACAACAGTAGCTCCACAACCAAAGTCTGGTGGGAGTCCACGGAGTATGGAGGATAGTTCAGCAGGTCATTCGGCAGGAGTGTATGAGAACGTGGAGGAAAACCCAGACTCTTCTTCTACTTGTTCCTCGCTACACTCTCCACCTGGTTCAGCAGGAGGTGGACTTTACTGCAACATACCTGACACATCAATGGAAAAGACTACAGTCTCAGGGAAACATCAGCAAGGGTCTGGAGCCATTCCATCCCCAGTTTTACCCGCAGGTGAAGAGGGAACAACAGCGGGTACAGGAGTAAACTCAGTCCCACCAAAGGTCGACAGAAACTTGAAGCCTGAAGTTAAGAAGGCTATCGAGATCAATGCGGCTGCAATGAAAAGTAACCATTCGCCCGCAAGCTCGAGCGCACCAGCACAGTCCCGTATGGGCTGCATGACGCTGCCGAACAAAAGCAGCCAGAATAACTTTTACTCTGGCGCTGGAGGTCCAGGAAGTTATTTCCAGGGTCCAGAAATTGACAGAACTAGAAAACCCTCCGATGGTCATCTCACTTTAAGCTCCACACCAGCCCAGCTAAAACATCAGTCCGCAATGCAAAACAACGCTCGCTCCACGACCACGACTGCTACTCCACATCAAAACTTTCGAATGAACACCAGCACGTTGCCAAACAACTCGAGGAGGAGAACTGGACCGCTCATTTCCCCACATGACAAAAAGAATTCGCCCATGTTCCACGAGTACGAAAGCACTCAAGAGCTAAGCGGCACTTACATGCAAATAGACTGTACGTCGACCAAAGACACTGAGCTACGATCCCAAACTCTAAAGCTTCCTCCAACTAAAAAGGTCGGTCTCGGACTAGCACTTCCTGAAGGCTCCGTAGAGTACAGAATCATTGATCACGTCAAAACAAAAGCATTAAACCAGATGAGGATCGACAGAGAGAAGCAGCTCCAGCTCAGCTCACGTCCTTCAACTTCACCTTCAAATTAGTCCTTCAGAAACCTTAGTCAACTACACGCACAACATTACAGTTCTGATGACTCATTCTTCACAAGAGCCTGCACCGAAACATGGACACTACTAAAAACATTTGTAAACGAACCTATGTTCTACCGAGCCAAGCATAATAAGGTTGCCTTATCAAGCGGACAGAAAACGCATAATCAAAAAGAAAGTTGTTGCCTTAATTTCTACAGATACATATTCCCTATTTAACCTGACTTCCTTTTTCGTATCATATACATATTTATGGAGTGATTACTCACCCAAACTGCATAATACTTTAAAATTCTCTCTCCATGGCAAAAATTAATAGGATATACTATCACCAAAGAAATTATTTCTGAGCGACCTGAACTACCAGACAATTGACTGGCAACAAACAGTGAGTAAAAGCCTTTCAAAAAGTTTCAAAATTCGAAAAAAGTTGGGATAATAACTGTAATAAACTCTAAAAGAACGCTTTCAACAATGCCTTTTCATATGATAACGATTAAATCCTTTACTTTCCTTTGGGCGGACTAGGTCAAAATTCCCTTTTTTAAGGGGACTTTTTTTCTGTGCAGTTCCTTAATTCCTCCAAAAACATTACTTACTATACTATACTATCCTATACTATAAGCCTACAATAAACGTTGACGCTGATAACAATAACGTAGCGAAGCAATACGAAATAACTTAAAGCAATCTGATCTCTGTAAACAAAAATGAATTAAGAGGCATTTTTTTTCTTCTCTGGACAAGAAAAGAGTAATCTTGGGAAATAGGTTACAATTCTAGACTTTAAAAAATTATTCAGGTATACAGACGTTGTTCTTTAATGCATCGTTTTTTTTTCATTACTGCTGTATTATAAACATTCAATTTTTTCTGACGTGTTTTTGCTCGTTCAGTCAGTATGCAATACTGTGACAATGCTGTCCACAGAAACTAATCAAATTTTTAATCAAATTGCATTTCAGTATAAGAGAACCAAATCTCTTTAATTTAGGCATAATGTAACAGTACCGCTACAAAAAAAAAACTTTTTTAATAAGTAGGAAGGGACAAACATATAGTGTAGTGTAAGTAGTGTCATAGTGTCTACGATTTTGAATTTTGTGTATTCCCGCCCTTTGGTAGCTTGCAAGTGTGAAACTTAAGTTTGGGTATGTTTGTTTACATTAGTAAAATGTAAAGCTTATGCCTGTAGACGTAGACAAGTTTAAAACTTTTTTGTAGTAAAAGCTTTTAAAACATTAGAGTTCAGTTGTGTTTACAATCAAAACAATCATCATCGCGAAACATTTAATGGTAACTTAGAATAAAAGTGGTTATTTGTTTTATTTAAAAGTGACAATATGAAAATACTCAAGTGAGCGTATGCTTTGCTTGAGGAGTAGGAATAGTGTCTTGCCCGTGGCGGTTTCTCATTTACCCGGAACAAATGGAATGAATGTTAATTTATCGTAGAGTGTGTATTCCCATTACCTTTAGATCAATTTCATTCCTTAGCCCCGCCCCGGAAGTGTTCTCCTCCATGAGTGAAAATGATATGTAGTGCTAGTTTATGTTATACTATGGCTGTGTTAGCTTAAACAATCAAGGTTTAATAAAAGTCGCTCAGTTAAAAACCAAAGATACCCTGTGGAGTCAATATGATGTTTATTTTGCATGATTTTCCAGCATAGAATTATAATTGAATTGAGAGCATTTGAAGGAAGAGGCTAGCATATCAAGTGGCACTTTAGGTAATTCGTAATTGCCTATGGTAATGAATTACATATAACATTCCCTTAAATAATTTTCCGTACGTTCTTGAGTAGTCATTCAGTCTTAATGAGTTTAGTCTACAATTGTGCACCCTCAATAAAATAATTATTGTTGAATATCCCAAATTTGTAGAAATACGTTGTTAATCAAGAATGAAATGATTGAAATGGTAATGGCATAGTTTGCCATGTTTAGTTCATTTTTGTTCTCATTCTCCCCCAAATGCTCATTCGTGTAGGTACACAGACTCCTTCCATCATTAGTCAATACATCAATCATCACCAATGTAACCTCCAACTCCAACTGCATCCCAATTCGAAACTGTTGAAAATGAGGGAAATGAGTAGATGAAAAAAATATTTGTAAATACTTGGCTGCTTTTGCTTGCTACAATGTACATATCTAGTTCCGGTTGATTCAGACAAAAAAATAAATGAACTTAATGACATAATTGCCCTTATAGAATATATAATGGGGATGTTTATGAAAGGGACCTAATTGCGATTAATCACATTAATCAGTATGCGAATGGTTGTTATGTCATAGAACGTGATCACTGACCCGACCGAAATTAAGGTAGGGGATGTAAATGAATGGATGTCATTTTATAGCTTAAGTTTTAGATTCATCGTTAAAGTTATAGTCCTATTTGAGTCCTCAATATATGCAAATTCTTCGCCTCATCCTAGTCCCAACCCAACAGTTATATAATGAAATATGAAATTTCCTTCTTCGTGTTTACATTTATGAAATGCGAATGGGCTTTGAGTTTACGAGTTGAGTAAGAGCAGACCTAAAGACCTTAAAGCTGATAAACACTCTCGGGCCCCTTTCTTCTTGGTTTTTTAGCAGGAACGAACGGTAAACTCAAATTACTCTAGCTAAAAATAAACTTTTCATTTGTATCGACCATCATGTCATGTACTTAATTTCCCATAAAACTCCCTCCACACAAGCCATCATTCAGCATTCCCATCCCATAAGATAATAATGAAAGGGTTCACTTAGATTTTGTTTGATGGTGTAGATGATGATGGGCTACACATTCCTATTTACTGTTTACGACTCCAATTAAAAATGATTTGTCGTTTGAACGTTTGAAGCGTACAACAGACACAAATAAACAGACCACAATACTCATAGATATTAATTTACATGCGAAATTAATTTGTGCTAGTATTTCCCTAACTAAATCATATACATTTAAAAGTGCTATTTAAAGGAGTAATGTTACCAATTGCAAATAGAAAAATCACTTCCGAATAAGGCTAGCATTATTATGACTTTTTTTTCAAAATCGATTATGAAATCATTTAATTTTTGCAGTAAACGATGAAATGATGATTGCTCTAGGTGTGTAGGATAATGATATGTTAGAACAGAAAGTGTAGTGGGGCTGTAGCTTCTAGGACTCTAGGTGCCACTTTGCCTACATTCGTAAAATCTATTTGAAAAGGAATGGCAAATATAACGTGTTCTGCAACGATTCCTTCGAAACTCAGGTAAAAAATTATAGAGAAAAAAGTCTTCAGAATAGGAAAAATTCTCACGATTTATCTATGCTTCCTGTTCAAACAAAAATACTGTAAAAATGCTCATTTCTTAGGCAGATTGAGTCTAGAAATAGGTATTACATATCTGAAGAATCCAATGCTAGGCTGAATGGAATTATAAGAACCTGAAAACAATTAGAGTTTAGGTTGTTCCGGTGACATGGCATTTTGTTCCCTAGAACAACAGGACTTTTGCCGCACTCTCCCAAATGTTTCATAAATCAGAGTACCTTTGAAGGAACATCCAACTGCGATTTAGTACAATTAATTGAGTTACTACAACTTTGTGAAGAACAATTCATTTTTTCATCCAAAATATTCGGGCGGACTACCCTCTCATTTTTTATCCAAATATTTTGGGTTCTAGCGTAACATTCATAGTGTATGTTCCCATTGTAAAATTTATGCGATGAAAAGTAAGCTTAACAGACACTTATGTCATTCATATCGTAACAGTTTTCAAACTTACATGGCAGTTGATTGACTTGAAACACTTGAAGTCTCAAACTTGGGAAAATTTGTCCGAACACCTTAAAGATAACTCCGTCATTAATTCACTATTGAAATTCAAACTCTTAGACATTGTATCGCATTTTAATTACGTTATGATATAGACTTACCTTATTTTGCGTATAATTGTACAGTTTGATTGTTGGTAGGGTTGAGGGTTCTTTGTTTGAATTGTTTAAGAGTTAAAGTTTGAGTTGTTTCTACCATTCTTGATGAGAACAAACTTTCATTTTTCTTGATAATTATTAATGTCATTATCAAATGATATCAGAAATAAAAGGGTAGTTTACGGGAAGACACTGTTTTTACGTAAAAAAAAGAAAAGGGAGCTAACGTAACATCAGAATCTAGCATCGCCTCGTAATACATAAAAACGGTTTGAAGACTGATATGCTGTTCTGATGTTACCGTAATGTTAAATTGTTAATGAAATGAAAATGAAACTCAACATTTGTCTTCCATTTGATAGAAAAAAATACGCATTTCAAGATAAAACCTGTCAAACCAAGGCAAACACATTAAAACTACTTTCGTCTTAATGAAAGGAAACTATTTTGAGAGGGGAAATGAATGCAAAATAAGCAGCGATTTTTCTGATTCTCAAGTTGGGAGGAGGGAGTGTATAATTTATAATTGAAATGGAATGTGACACTACCAGAGTGACAATGACTTGACCTATGTGATGTGATAAAATCTTTAGCCATGATCTGGGTGGACATTTCAAGTTGCAGAAAAAAGGGTGATTAGTGAGTGTACTTAGAAGAGGTACAATACAATTAAAATTGGAACTCTGCTGTCATTCTATAATCCATGAAAACTGGCTGGCGCTAGCGTGGCGTGGCCTAGCCTGGCCAGATGGGTGGACGGTTGAGGAAAAAATTAATTGAGAGATGTTTGCCATGAGAGATAAATATACTCATTTTTATCTGTACAAATAATAACGTTCCAATAGTCTTTGTCCTCTATTGGTTTTGACAGATTGTTACAATTCATTCTATTGAATTGTCACACAGTCCCTCCTCTTATTGTCTACATACAAATTAAATCATAATCTAGTCATGTAGTAACCGTTTTTTAAATAATTTAAAATCAATTCGAAATTTAAGCTTGTTTTGCAAGAGTCAAAACATGCGTAATTTATCTAAAACTAAAAGGATAAAAAATATGATTGGAGGAAAAAGGAGAACGGCACGTATCTTCGTTCTACTTCAAATGTAAAGAATCGGGACGATTTCACACTTTCTGGGAGGAGATGTGCTTCAATGAAAATCTGATATTGGGACAAGGTGAAGCATCACATGGCTTTTACATGAGAAGCATCGAAAGAATTGTTTGTTAGTGAATTTATTGTAGTTGTTGGTATCACATCGTTGACATTTTCAAAAGAGGAATTGACTTGTAAACACAAGTCAAGATTTTGCTATTAATGCTTATGCAGGTGTGTAGGAATGCATTTATTTCCGCTGTTGCAGTTTCCTTCACATCAAATTTCTCATTCGTTCCTGGTGAATCGCCCCAAAAGAAAAATAAATCGACTTGACACTCTTTTGAGTCTTGACAAGCTTGAGTCTTGGCAGTGGCCAAATAAATTCTTGACGTTTTCAATTCGCACCAAAAATGACTACATATATCAAGCATTTTTTTCAAGTATCAAGGGAAAAACGAAATAGTAGAATCAGAATAGGCTTGTCAAGCAAATCTTTCTCTTCTCCCATGTATCATCCCTAAAGCATCAGCTATGCAGTTGTAAAGCCGGAAATAACATTATAATGTAATCACTCACCTCACCTTCAGTTTCCCTATTCGGCGTAAAGTAAATTGTGTGAAATTAGCTTTAAAAATGAGCTGAAATAACGGGATCGAATGTATAAGTACAGCTTCTTTTGTATGCAGTTCATGAGCCAGAGCCAAAGAAGGCAATCAAATCAAATGCAAATGCCATGGCAATATTCAACTCTACTCGAATCGTCATCACCCGAGCTTTGAATTTCATTTTTTTTGAGAAGCCTTCATTTAAAACATTTTTTTTCAGTGATTTAAATCATGGAACTTAGCTCGCGACCATTTAAACAAGGTCAAGTGCTGCGTCACACTTGAGCAATTAAAGAAATTATCATTTAGTGTAGCTCACGAATCGAATTTAAATTCTCTCGAGGGTGTGCACCACTGCCAACATCATCCTCCAAAAAGATGTAGACACTAGCCAATAAATATCTTGAAAACAAGGTAACATACTCAGGGAAACTAACGGTAAGTCGGAACATGTCAAACAAGAATGTACGCAATTTTTACAAAGTTAAACAAACATTAAAAATGTTGTTGCCATGTGCATGCGCGAAAATAAAACGATTGTCATTCAATTTGATTCTGGTGCACACTTCCTCCCTACAACATTGTCATTAACTTGATCCAATCTTATCTTCACGGTTAACATGCGAAGTTTGCGTAGGCACACGAACTACAAGACAACACTTTACATGGAGTCACGTTGACTACGGACACTAGACCTGATACCTAGGTTGTTCTTGTTTTGGTGTGAGAGAAGCCAGGGTTATTATACGATTGTCCCATGTCACATTGATTATGTATTTATGTAAGAGATAAAGTGCCTAATATAATGACATAGTGTTCGATGTCACAGCCTCCATCGAAACATCATCATATCATATCACCTATAGTCTAGCAAGATTGGTTGTCCACCTCCCCTCTCACACTCATCTAATGTACTCCAAGTTAATCACGATTTAAGGCTGAGAATCTCATTTTTTCACTGGGAGTTTAAACACTTTTGCTCATTTTATTCATGGATTACTCACACGATTCTTAGTTGGTAACCATGACAGGTGCACAGAGTTGCACCGTTCTTGGTGTTTTTCTCTTCGAGATGATCTCAACTCAAAAGAATTTTTCCATCTTGGATTCTTGGTTTAGCTGGTTTACGCTCATATGCTCAGAACAAGAGCTCAAAAGTGATGATATATGATTCGATGAGATGAGAGGTACCAAGTAATACTTTGTTCCCAGATTGAAAAAAATGAAGGAGGGAAGGACAAAGGACGCTTCTCACCATCATTAACAAAAGCAAAATTACTTTAATTTACAGCGTAAATTTAAATGGTAGCAATGCCTAGAGTCTATCTAACACTTCATACGTTTCACTAATTTGCTCGCGGAACGTTAATTTTTTCTCTTTAAAAGCATTTTTTTTTACTATTCTCATAAAAATACCATTTTGATTCGATGAGGTTGTAAAGTCAAAACTTTTATAATGACTATGATTATTCATTTAATACTGTTCTAATCTACTGCAGAATATCTTGTTTCAGCAACACCAACTCTTTCAACTTCTCCATTTGAGTTTACATTATGCCGGCAAACCTTGAAAACTTCCCTAGTCTATGAATGATGTTAGCCGTACTTCAAAACTACAATAACTTATCGTATTCCTTATCATTAACATGTAATCATCATGATCGCCATTCATACATCGTTCTTTCTAGACTCCTCTTTCCTTCCTCGCAAATCATCGTAGTATTTAATGTATTCATTCCTTCCCATACACTCCAAGACAACTGCCACCGAACCTTATCGGAAAAAAATATTACATATTACGATTACGTTTCTCATTGAATAATGTGACAATACACCTAAAGCTTAAGTACACGGACATATAGAAGGCGTGGGAGTTACATAGATAAAGTCCTTCTCCGTGTGTGCTTATTAGGTAGGTATGCTTTTATGCAACTATTTGAAACAATTCCTTCCTATTTTTTTCTAGTGGGCACCTTGAAATGAGAAAAAATGTTATTCTTTGTAAGATGTTTTGAAAGCTTAAAGGAAATACAAGATGATTTAAAAAATTTGTCAGGTATGTGGGTTGGGTTGGGTTTTGGGTTTGTGGTATGTCATACTATTGTCATGTGGCAGGTTGACCTGGGCCAGTTTCCTGCATTTCCATGAATATTTATTCCCAGGCTCACTTAAGGTTTTAAGGGTTGGGACGTTGGGTTGGATTAGAATGTGTGACATGTTTATCCACTTTAGTCTCCATTCTAGTTCACACAGGTGCTCCAAGTGCTAAGTGACCTGACCATGCATCGCATTGTCATATCCTATCCAATTATATCATATCATAGTCACATTTATCAGTTGTTTTTTCAAAGTCTTCTGAAAAGGCGGTCTCTAGACTTTCTAGCGTGGCTTTGGCTGGGAAGATTCGAGATGATTTCATTAAATAGTACGTGCAACATATGTTCTTTCGAACATTTTCTGAACTATTTCGTGCAAACTCTTTTTTCTTGATGTAGTCTCTACCACTGGTTGTTAATTACGTGATTAACTCATTGTTTATCCGTACCCATATATTGCGCGTTCTTTTGACAATGCATGCGTAACAGTTGCATTTGTTTCTGTACACTTTTGTTTGCTGAGTGGAGCTGTTGTGTGCGTAGGAGAGCAAATCTTTAAGGGCTGCCTACACCCTTAAAAAATATGGACAAGAGGAGAAAAGGCGATATGCTACGACACGATATAGATAAGTAGGAGAACAGCCTTCAAAAAATACAATCTTTACCTAATGTGTTCTGTCCATGTAGTTCACGCTCCTTTTTATTGACATGTTCTTAGCAAAATGGCTAATTCTTCTAGTAATTGCGATAGAGCAAATGTCTACTTCCCAGATAAATTGGGCTTTAAATTATCTCCCATTTTACCTTGCAAAAAAGGTGAGGTGAGCATAAGCACCATGAACACTCTCCGAAAATTTACTGCTGATTGTGTCTTCATGGCGTGGCGTTGGTGTGGTCCACTGTCAATGCTGTTTACGCACGTGCTTGCATGGGGAGACTTGAGAAAAGGCTAAAAAAAGTGTGCAATTAGTCACCCAGCTGAAAACAATAGATTTTTTCATAATTTTTGCAAACTCTCTGCTTTTGCCTTTTGCCCTAGGCCTGGTTGGGTTTAGCTGGGACATGACAGTTAGCACGCATTCTCCAACTGATTTAGTTAGATTTAGTTTTATTATTAGCTCGAAGAATGCATCATGGAGCCTGTCCTTCTTTACAGAAATACAATCACTTAGAATCTGTTGCACGGTTGGAGAGTCATTTTTAAAAAAATGTTTTCTCAACAATTTTAATTGGCAAACCAAGGTAGCTGAACAAAGCAGCTTAGGTAAAGAGACAAAAATCTAACGAGAAAAAAAAGAACAACGACGACAACTAGACAGGGCGAACATGAGCATACATAATCTGATAATAATCTCGTGTGTAAACACTCACTCAAACAACCTATAAAAATTAAGCAGTTAGGAGGAGGACGTCGAGCCAAAGCTTCACAGCTAAACGTTGGCATAGAAGACACACGGCTTGATTCAGAGGAAAGCGTTAATGACGAAGGAAAGCTGAAGGCTGTCAATGTTGTCGAAGATTGCAAATTGTCGCAAAAAAATAGTGCAGGCTTGCCCAACTCAAAATATTTTTGTTTCAGCTGCCGTACATATTTCTGTCATTTTGGTAAAATTTAGTTGACAACGATTCCCCATAATTGTGGCGATAATTTTTTTTCGAAGGAAAAGCATAAAAGCTTAGCTTGAAATGGTAGCATCCACATAAAATCCAATGATTGAATTGGCCATGGAAGGAGCTCAATAAACAAAAGATTTTGTTTTCATTCCCTACAGATCTAGTTCACTCTTTGATGCTTGATATGGGAAACAATGGGAAAAAGTATTAATTTATGCATGATAATACCCAAATGATATATTTATTGGACGGGGATAACTCATTGGATAATATTTGTGTGGCCAAAAAGAGAATAAAATTGGACGAAAATATTAATTCTTTTTTTTTCTGCCGGTTGGTCCTCGTCATGTAATGAAAATTCGCAATGATCGCGAGCAATCTTGCGCAAAAAGTAATTTGGAGTAGAAATTGTCTAAAAAAGTACATCCAAATACAAATAGTTTGGTGCTCGCTTAGAATTTTTGTTAATGACTCCACCTGCGGCATCTAGGTTCGGAGAGGTGTCGATTGATTTCTTGGTAATTTACTACGCGAATGTAATAATAAGTAACTATAGTAGATCATGTGGTGTGTGTAGTATGCTAAAAAAGTATCTGCTGCTGTATCGTGTCAACAAGGCCTTGTAAACGAACAAGACTAATTTCCGCTTGTATGGACTCAGGCTCGTTCAAACTCGCAAACTTGAAACTCATTCAGTGCAGAGAGACTATAACAGTGCAACTCCAAACCTGCCAAATGATATGATGAAATGCTCCAATATAATTTAATGGCGAAGGGGATATTTTTTTTGAAACTGCGCCGCTGGTGGCAATCTGTAAGGCATCTACCTACACGGTGACATTTAGCGGGTGAGCGTAATTCTAATTGTGATTTTGTATTGCATTATTGCATACAGACTACTTACAACATTTGATTTGATGTGATGTGACCGAGGAAGACTGTTAAGTCATTTAAGTCATAAAAATAATTTTTTTTTCAACAGTCAATTCAATCTATAAACGTATGTTTCTAATTCTAATGCGCGAAGCACACCGAGAGCAATCATAATATGTCCTTAATAAATGGCAAGAACAATATGCTCAAAGAAATGGGGAAAGAAGAACAAAAAAAAAGTTGATGTTGTGCGTTATGCATACAATAGCGGCGTTCGTATATAGGGTGGGGGTACCACGCCTTGCTTAAGTAAGTCAACAAGAAGGCACGAACCAAGAAAAAAAAATTCTTAAGGGCTTATTTGTAACTGCAGCTCTTGCAAAGATGCAGTTTTACAAGAAAAAAAAAGTTTGTGCATACATATTTAGCTTAGATTTAGTAGGGAAGCTATAGGCTGATCATAACATGTAATAGAATTTGAAAATGGAATTAATATTTGGATAAAGGAGCAGGTGGACTCTGGGTAAGTGTAGGTAATGTGGATTATTGGATTGGATAATGTGTAGCGTTATTACAAGTTTTAATTGACAGGTAGGCCAGTGTAATATAGTGTAGACCGGAGCCAATGCTAAATTACATTTTTACTGGCAATAAAAAATATGAACCATTTTTGACCCATTTTTTATGGCAAGTGATCTATCTGATCTGATGCGATTACCACCAAGCTAGCAAGCAGGTGCACCATTATATTAACTATTTTATATAACATTGCCCAACTTTGACTTATGAGAAGGTAGGCATGAACCAAGTGCCCTGTCCCTGTACGCATGTAGGCATCCATGCAATTTTACATTCCAAGGATTTTCCTCTTGGTCTTCGCATGGCCTTTTACATTGTTTCATTTTGATTCGTATTAATGTGATTTGTTGAGACCGGTATCAAATCTGTAATCTGCTACACTCTCCTCCTCAGGTACGGTCTTGTAGGCTTAGTCTCCCACTGACAATACTTTTCCATGACGCGACGCTCACACGATGGCGATATGACACGATCGATGAATTAAAAAAGGATCAGCGGGATCATGTTGCTGGCTGGCTGCCGGCACTTAGATCGAGAGTGTACATAATGCGCCATATTTTATGTTTGGGTTGGGGCTACTTCATCATTTTAATTTCCCTCCTGATAGTGACTTATGATTATGATTATTAGGATTACGAGACCATCTGAAAAAACACATTGTGAGTAGTTTCCTTAATGATATGCGTATACAAGAGTCCCAGTCGCGCGATCCCCCACTATATCATGTCAGTAGAATGTAAGCCACATCCATTTTCCACTTTTTTTTATTTATCGCGCCGAGTTTATAATTAATTGAAATGAAATGTTCCAATACAGTTCTGTAATAGTTATGGTGCGTGCACCAATTGTGTCATTCATCCCTTTGCTTATCTTGCGCTATCTTTACGCTTAGCATCTATTTTTGGACGGGCTGAAGGCTACGAAACTAAACAAAAAATTGCTTCTTCTTTTTCCACATTTACAAAATAAAAAAGTGTTTCATCTCATTGTCCTCTTGTCAAGTCCTGTGGAGGGGGAGAGAGAACCTGTTAAAACTTAAGCTACCCATGGTTATCATCACATCATCATCAGAATATCACGCATTATGTAACCCTACGTAGAGAACTAGACTTTTAATTTTAATCTGCTTCAGCTACACCTACAAATAAAAAGCGTTGCTAATAGTGTTGAAGGGAAATTTGCAAAGTTGATTTGAATGCGATTATATAAAGAATGTTTGCTCTTACGATAAAAATACGGTTACGATCTTGATTTGCTTTGTCTACGTAGGTACACTTGTGTGGAGTCTACTTAGGATATACGCAACCGGCATTTTGTCTATTTATCTGTGCTCGTCACACTTTACGCAGTCTTATCACAAAAGAAGCGTAAAAACGAGACTTTGATTTCACTAACTCGCCCAAAACTCCAAAAATTTAACGTTTTGCCTACAACGTGTAGAAAACAGGTGAGAAATTACTAGTCAGACTATAGCAGTAAAAATGTCGAGAAAAGGATTATTATTTATTATCTATTCCATCTTGAATAGTTGAATCTTGCTCTTGTCTCATGTCGCTCCCTGCATTTACACTGAGACTGTTCTGTTCGAACTAAATGAGTAAATGAGATTAATACCTATAACGACACCGTACCATAATAAAGTTTAGACGAACATGATAAGCTCTAAAGACTCTCATAACTCATTAACTTCTTGTGAATAATTTCTTTTTCTTGAAAAAACACATTTCTTTTATTATATCACCGGAACCATCTCATATTACTGGTGCATTTGAGTGCGAGCAAGTATCGTTTCTAGAATATTTTTTCGCGAAGAGATTCCACATTCTACCCAATTATTGAAAACTAGACATTGTTGAATTATATTATTACAGTAATATTTTTCATATTTCGCGTGAAGAATTATGCCAACATATACTTACCTCAGTTACTGCTACTGTATAATTTGTAAAGTAGGTTGGTTAGTTTGTTCAGAGTACCTAATGCGGGTCGTGGATTTATGTCGTCGGTTGAGAATTAAAGCGTAAACACAATATGCATATCCAATCAAGGAATCAACGCCAGTTAATTAAATTGGTAAACGATTAGCGTAAAATAATAGGAAAAAAATTAGCATACGAGTAATAATTTGATTGTACAGTGTATACGCAACCAATCTAAGCTACTTAAGTCTAACCAGTGTACTTACCAGTTTGTAAATGAATAGAATACATTACATGCAAATTGGAAAATGTGTACATACTCGAGTAAATACTTTCATGTAAATAATTACAGAAGCTTACCTCACCAAAAAAAATTCTCCTTATATGTTCGACTGGGCTGTCATCAAGTAAATAAATAATAATCGACGAATTAAACAAGCGCAATAAAAAAATGCTATGAATTGAACCTAGAATCGGTTCAACTTTCTCAAAGAGTGTAAAGGAATTGTCCACACCTTAAAAAATAGTGTACGTGTCGCATCAATGAATAAAAAAAACTTGATTCCTTTTTGAAGGAAGAGTAAAGCAAACGGATAATGACTACTTTTAAGACGAAGTCAATGATTATAATTATTATTATTGCTCGATTACATTACACTCAACTCAGCACCACCGCACAACAAACCATACCGACTTGATGATGAAGTGTTGTGATGTCACTATATCGTAACTTTTTTTTTCTACACGTTTTCCTTGATTCGCTTCTTCTGGACTTTTATTGCAAAGGTGTTGGCCAAGCTGCATCAAGAATCAAGAGCTGCAATAATTCGATTACTTCAGAATGCATAATGATTATCATAAAATGTGTAGCGCTATTGCTCATTATACCATGTCACCGCCACCGCTAATCTAAACTAAATGTTTATGGCGTAGTAAAATACAAAATTTTTTGGATAGATAATTGCTCCTACCATTTACAAGTTTACGTGCCATCAATCCTTCTATATGGCTTAGGTATCTCGTATTGATTTATAATTTTGAATAGAAATAGAATCAGTAAAAAAAATAACAGGTATTGGTATCCTCTTTTTTGCAAAGGAATATACTCTAGTTGATTGATCTTGAATCACAAAAGTATTTTTTTGCGAAACTAAAAAAATTGTATCAAGTGAAATGATCACAGATACTTTTTTCTGCTCTGGAATCATCTTAATTGCATTCTTCAAACTTATTCGTAAACAAAGGCAACATGCTTCATGATTTTTCCCCCCTTTTTGGATTGTGTACACTTAATGGAATCATAATCATCTTGGTATGATCATGAACGTCACCATTAGCACGCTGCAAGTAGGTAACGGCGTATGCAACGGCAGCATTCTCCTGATGATGTTGTTACTAGCTAAGTTGTCAAATGGTGACATGACTACATTTCAAAAAGGAGTACTAGAGTTTACAGTGGAATTGGAGGTAAAACAAGCCCTGCCTCTCCCTCAGGCCAAGAATCTGTATTTATCTTTGCTCACCGTCGCTATATTCGTATCGCTCGTGAAATATCATCATGCACTTCAAACCAATATAAAAGTAATAAAGTGCTTTATGGGAATGTATGGACTTCTAAAAATCCTGTTTATCGCGAGTCACTAATCTCTACAGTTTTTTTTCCTTTGGTATGCGAGGTAAAGGCCGAAATAAATGAGTAGTGTAACGTATTCCTTTGGTATGTGAAGCACTCTAAGTAGTTCCTGTCATACTGTCATAGTCATGGCTACGTTGGCTACTCTGCATTAAATCCATTTTAAAGCTTGCCTCATCCGCCACTCGATTGGAATTGGATTAGGAGAGTGAGTACCCTTCACGATCAGGGAAGGTGGAGCAGTTGAAAATCTTTAGGAGAGGGTAACGACGTGCTTAATCTATGTGCAGTTTGCCCTGTGTGTCTGGACTAATTACCTGGCACACTAGTAGATTCCCTAGATAAGACACTTATACTTTGCTAATGTCACATACTTTCTTAATCAAAAATCCAAAATGGTCTCGTTTGGTTGGCATGATGCAGGTGTTGGATACGTTAAATGTAATAAAAATTGCGAAAATTAGGTGAGGACTAGCAACCACCAACCCGCATCTGTATAATCTAGATGATTTCAATTGAGCTGAATGACTCTTACAATTTATAATTATTGTTCATTTTCTTCTTTATTTATCATCATGTTTTAAAGTCTCCCAAGTCATCATCTCCTCGTAGTACAATAATTCACACCGGAGAAATAAAAAAAAACAAAAAATATATAAATACCGTTAGGATGACCATGTCACTTAATGTCATGTCATTTAATCATCATCATCAGACGCGAAAAATACTAGATAATTACTGTAATTGTAATGTAGCGTGGGGTCGCGCAAGAAAAAATATGTTTTATCTTGCTTCACCTTATCTCCTTATAGCTAAGTGATTCAATTCAACTCTTCAATTTCCTTCTATTTCGGCCTTAGACGTACCAGCAGAAGCCTAAAGAATGTAAATGGCTTCTGTCCACTACCGAACCGCAGAAGAAACAGGTACCAGTCCCAATGACTTTTTTTCTTAATGCATGATCAACTCCTGAAGTAGCTGTGTGTTCACCCATGTCACGCCTTGTCGCTTCCAATTAATCCGTCCCCATTTCCCATTAAAACGCCAGCAAAAAATACACTTCACATTGAATCCTTCATTTCATTCGATCAATTTTCTAAATCACAATGTTCACTACACAACGCTCACTTTTTTTCCTCCTTTTTTCTTTCAGAGTTGTTTTCAAGGTGCTAATGAGAAGTGACAAATAGCTCATTTCATTCTCACTGATTAGGTTTGAGACTGACCTACGCCTCCTCTCTGGATGAAGAAATTTAGTGAAGGATTTTCTTTCTAGAGTCCTCCCAAAAAAACACAACGAGAGCTTGTATCTAATCCACTCGAACCAATTAAATCTCTGTAATCAATTTGAATTGAGTTGAATTGTATAGTTGGCATCTTTCAAAGGGGCAAGAATTGGAGTCAACCTTGTACACATTTTCTTACTTAGCCTACGCAAAGGCAATCACATAATTTAAGCGATGAATTAATACATAGGCATAAGCTTAAATTCTAATTTAAAATGAAATAATAGGATATATAGTAGGTATATAATATATGTAGATAAATTTTTTTGTGTACGCTCATCATCATCATCATATCCTCGCAGAATATTAAGCTTGTTACAAGTGTTTTGTAAGAAAAGAAGAATGGATTCATCACGTCTCAATAGATTTATCTAATAATTGATAATAAAAAATTATTAATACGAATTCAGTCATCCGTGCTTTATCTCGTATCCTAAGTTTAAAAATGAGAGAATCAACAATAACAGGCGTGTTCTTGCACTTGGCATCATCAGTCCCTACAAAAAAATGTTATCAACGTTTTCTTGTTCTTTTGCAAAAGGAACACAAACAAACAAGCATGACGTAAGATAACACATATCAGCGCGTAGCACTTCATTTATATACGAATTTTGTAGCTGAATCCTCCGGGACCTCCTCTTTGGAACGTGAAGAAACTAACATCTTTGGCGGATTGAGTTGGCGCCGGCTCACTGCTCCCTTGCCTCGTGCCCTGACTAGGTCCAGCTTTCAGTACGCCTCTAGAGGACACAGACGCTTCCGACTCTGTATTGTACTGCGGAAGGGGCTCCCTACTGTAACCAACAAACCAAAATGATAAATTCTTGGAGATCCTAATTAGTACACTCATTAACATTCCTATCTTCTTTCGTACGCTCCTTCGTGTTGAAAGGAAGAAGGGGCAATTAGTCATAATTAATTAAAGTAATTTGAGAGTCACGACTCAAGTCAACTAGAAACGAGATATGGACACGATCCCTACATCCCTACCAGAACGCAACTTTTTTTCTGTTGGCGGCGTACAGAGTACAAACACGCCTAAAAAAAGAGGATGATTATGATATACGTTTAATCATCAAGTGAAGCATTTTATCATATTTTTTTTATCATCCTGCGCCTACTGCATACCTATGTAGGAATTATGCGCATTTTGTAGGATAAAGCTTGCCCAATTCCTTTACACTAAACGGTTAAGAGCCTCTCCTCTAAAAAAATGTAAGATTTTTATTCTTAGGACGTGATTTGGTTCATATGTCTACGTTGTTTTTGCTATTTGTACTGTTTGCCCAGTACAACTGCAAACTGCAACTGTAAGCCCCATTTAAAAAAAAGTTTTTTTTATTGCAAGCTAGGAAGAACATAAGCAACAGGAGTAACAGTAGGATAAAATGTTTCAAAAGAGTATAGTGAAAAAAATTGCATAATCTTGGAATGATCTCCTTATAAGACGAAATGGGATGATCTCTTTCGGCTCATTTCTCAAAGTCGTGGAGGCCCCCTATAAAAATAAATTCTGCCCAAGAGTAAAGTAAATCTTACGACTTGTGTCAAAACTTTAACATTTACGAGACATGCGATGCAAGAAGCAAAGGGATTGACCAAAATAATATCATCTAGATCTGATTAGTCCCCTTGATAAATCATCTATCCGCCGTAATCATCCTAATAAACATGTAATAAATCTGGCGAACAGAATCAATAATAAAAAAACATTTTTTTTTCCTCATCTCCCATTCAAAAGGGAGATAAAATAAGTTGTTTAGGAATTGCCTCATTGTTCACATTTGTCTTGGGTCGGCTAAACAAAAAACGAGAGACTCCCTACGAATAAATAGGATCAATTGGGTTTCTATTTGCGTCCATTATCCATACACTGTGATTATGATTACACTTATTATGCACATATTGATTTCTAGATTGAGCTGAAAGTTTTTGGGGGGAATTGTGACCAAAAGCTTAGAATGTTGCGTTATCCTTTGGTTTCGTGCTTCTGGCTATGAGTAGCTCTAGTAATTTTACGGAGAGAGAGTGGGACACACACACAGACATTGTCAAGTGCAGCTTAACAATGCAATTTTTTAATGGGGAATCGTGAGCTGCCCTATTTATTTTTCCTAGTTTGCTCTGTTGCGAGTAAAACGTCCATGCCTACGTAACTTATGCTACCTATATGGTAAAGTTAATCGTCTAGATCTAATAACGATCATAAAAATTGGTAGTATATTGACTTGGTTGGACGTTGGACTTGGTCTTGGTCCTGTAGAAACTAAAGCGCTTGTACTACCCAAACAAATGAATATTTAATGCGTAATGCGTGCCCGTGATATGTTGTTCCTTATAGGATGGGATTCATGGGATAAGTGTTGAGATTAAGGGAGGTCACATACTTTTCATGATCTTATGCTCTTGATTCTTAAATCTTGCTATTCACCTTTTTCTCCTCCGCTTTGAAAGGGAAATGATAGGTTGTTCACATTACAACTATCATTATCATGATCATAAACTAAACACCACAAAAACTCCGCTCCTTATTTGCTCTGCATTAAGGCAATTTGAGTTAGACTCGTTTTCTGTCGGTTGTGCGCTGGGTACCAGAGAAACGTGTCATTACTTTTAAAAATGTATACATTGTATTGTGCATTGTCTCGCTTTGTTTGCACTACTTATCTTAACTAGTAAATTACTTTGCCTTGCATTGTGAAGTGGCGAGTGCATCGAGTTGTTTTTCTTCAGAAAAAAATGAATCATTTCCTCCGGGCATTTTTTAACTTTTGGAACACAGCGCATTACACTCTGCTTGTTTAGTGCTAATTGCTCTTAGAAGTTTGTTCCCTATCAAGTCAAACATGAATGACATGTCACGCGTTTTCATGATACTACAAGATAATCACATACATACATTATGTCATTCTTCTACTTTTTTTACAGTCTTTTCATCAAGTTCAATTACAACTGTACAAAGTGACTTTGAATTAGAACAGAATTGAGTCTACACAGCCAACTTAGCTTTAACGAGTTGCCTCTCAAAAAGGTTTTTTTTCGCGTAGGGAGTACGGATGCTTGAGCAAAAGCGCAATTGACCAGAAAAGAAAAGTTGATCGCTAGTGAATTCTAAAGAGCTTAAGCTTTTGCCGCTTTTGCTCTGATTAGATTGCATTTTTCTAGTAGGCTACAGTTGATCAAACTACAATAAATTATTCATACGCACTACAATTCCTCCCTCAATCCATATGCAAATGCTAGAAGCGTAACTTTATAAAGTCGGAAAGTTTTTTTTTTACCTTACGAAAACTTTTTGATTAGGAGGAAAGGGAAGAAACTAAAAAAATTTAGTGATTATTACAGACCATGAGAGCCGAACATTTACAATTATATTATGCGTTTTTTTCTATCTAAACTTATTGTGAAACTTTGGGTAAGGTACGTAAACTGTAAACTGCATAGGATAGAGTTGTACAATTTTTAAATATATTTTAAGTGAAGGACATAGGCATGGAGTGTTTTTCTGAGATAAAAAAGGTGATACATTTTCTCATCGTCTCAGACCCAACTCTAACCAAAGCCACTAGAATTGTTACTTTACGCAAACTAGCAAAATATCTCACATTTGTTTGGCTTACCAATTTAACTAGACCATCTAATCAACTAAAAAATAAGTAAAATGCCCACTAAACTTGAGTGTTAAGTCATTAAGTGTAAACTGCTCTATATGATTTGTTGTCATTGTGTACTGGGGCAAACTGAGTTTTTAAGTGGGCTGGTTTGAACTAGACAAAAAAAATGTATTTCAAGCTAATGACACTAGACACCATCTCATCGTGTAACTTTTTTGTGAGTAGAAAATGTAGTAATGTTTTTGGTTTTGTTTTCTTTTTGGGTGTTTTCAACTTAGAAACTTTGCTCACTCACCCTTCCAACTTAATTTAGTTCAAGATACAAAACGCAAACGATATATTTTTTCTTAAAATTGTGACTGATCATACCTACTTAAACGCATTGTTCTTTTGATGACTCTACTGGGATAAATGAAAGTTTTCCTAAGTTCTTATCTTAATGGAATGCAATATAAAAAATAGAAGGGGTTTTTCTACTCACCAAAGATTTTTTTTGAGGGAGGGAAGAAATAAAATGTAGGAGAAAAATTGAGACATGTATTTAGCTTCTAGGCTATAAATAGTAATTGTATTAAGGGTAATTAGGCATAGAGTCTAAGATAAAACGTATGGGAAGAATGGAGTGTGACACGTTGAGTCGTTGAGGTGAACTTTGTGTGAGAAAAAGAATCATGTAAAATGAAAAGCTGATTGGATTGAAAAGTATGTGGAATTTTTCTGTTTTGGAGAGAACAATAAGAGTAAGTACGTATGGAGTACGGAGGAGAGTAGGAAGATTAGCAAGGATTTTCTCACCTGTAGCTTAGTAGAGCGTCCTGATGTATTCCTTGCGCTTGGCTTTGTTGGTTGTACGGATTGAGCTGGCTGTACGAGTTGGTGGGGAGTTGAGGAGCGTAGGTATTGCGATAGTGTTGGGAAGCTGGAGGAGCTGAAGGACCACTGGGATTTACAGGTTGTTGGGATTGATATTGGTGGTGACCTTCATCTTCGTCGTACACTTGGGGTTGTTGTATGTACTGTTGGCCATGTTGTTGGTGTGGCTGTTGAACTCCGGAGAGTTGAGGCTGATGATGATAGTTATAGTTGGGATGTAGTGGCTGATGATATTGAGTGAGGGGGGAGAAGTACCCTTGGGGCCTGTGGTTTTGCTTTTGTTGTTGGAAGATGGGTGACTGTAGGTTGAAAATTGGACCGATTGAGGTCACTTGTCCAGGGAAAATTACACGGTTTCCAGAGTTTTGTCTGTGATTTGGACCGAAAGCGGGGCGGAAGCCGGTGGATGTACCACCACCACCAGCGGCATTTCCAGCGTTGTTTTGTTGAGGGATGGAGCCTTGGTCGTAGGCATGTGGTTGTCTCTGACCTTGAAGGTAGTCTTTGGGAGACTGCAAGTGAATCAGAGGCTTCTGCCTTTGGATTGGTTGCACACTGCCCGTGTTTGTGTAACGATAGTCAGGTCTGATCGGAGTGACCTTTTCGTGGAAGTTGGGTTGTTCGTAAACTTCCCCACCAGTGCCACTTTGTCCATGGAGGTTACTACTGGGATCGGAGATTACTCCAGGGAAGATAGTGTGTTGATTATGATGATTATAAATGGCTGGTGATTGAGTTTGTGGCACAGAGGGTGGGCTAGGCTGATTGTAGTTTAATCGGTTCTTCAGCTTAATTCGCTTTGGAAGCACGTTGTAAATGTTGTCGTATTTTGGGGTGTTGAAGTACGCAGTTTTTGCTGGAGCTTTGGTTGTCTTCTTAGGGAAATCGATGATACTTGGATCGTTTTCTTCAAGGACTCTAGTAGGATATCCCCGTTCGTCATAAAGAGGTCGTGGAGTTGGTTGGTTGTACTGCCCTCCATCTTGATGCTGTGCTGCATCTTGTTCGGCTGCTATCTCCGCAAGCGTTTTCAGCTGACCTCTCACGTAAACGTAGTTGTTGTGAGGTTTTGGTGTGCTATTTTTTATAACGATGCGTGGAGTAGGGGTAGTCACAAATGGAGGAGGAGGATTAGCTGTCACAATCTGCTCAGGAATGGGCACGGATGATGGGGGTAGGCCAGCAATTTCCTGACTGGAGTCGAATTTCGGTAAAGTGTTACCAAATATGTTTTTATTTGCTTTTCCAGGTCTTTTACGTTTCTTCGAGTGGGGAGTGATGGTCACTGGATTATATGGAAGTGGAGTAGTCTGTGGCAATAATGCTTCGAGACTATCGTCTGGAGGTGGGGTAATGGGGAACTTTGGTTTCCTTCCATTAGGACGTTGCGGTCGCTTTCCAAAGGGAAGTCCAGCAGGAGCACTCGGATATCTCTTGGTTTTGTTGTAGGTCGTGTAAAAATCTTTTGGCGGAGGTACCACCAGACCAGGAGCAAAAGGTCCTGGAGGCACTAGTGTATGATTTCCATCATCATAATCAAAATCATAAGGTGGAGGGAGGAATATAGATGGGTCGTCGGTTTCATTATCATTTGGATTGAGAGCCAATGGAGGAAGCAGTGGAAAGCCTGGAGGTCCTCCAGTTAAGTTTAAGTTAAATCCAGGTGGTGGGGGCAGTATGTGCGGATACGATCCATTTTTGCCTGGTGGTGGAAATGGTATAAATGGCAATGGAGGCAACGAACCATTGCCATATCCTCCGGAGGGAGGTAGTCCAAATGGTGGCAACAGAGGGAACGACCCATTTCCTTGCCCGTTTGGAGGGAAAGCTCCAGGAAAAGGAGGGAATACTGGGAAAGATCCATTATTCCCACCTGGCCCACCTTGAGGACCACCTCCATACCCTCCAGTTGGAGGAAATCCCAGAAATTCTGGAGGAATGCTGCCATTCGGATACAACGGAATCAATCCAGGTGGAGGTAGTCTACTGGGATCGAAGGTTCCATTACCTTCATAACCTGGAGGTGGATATGGTAATCCGAATGGTGGTGGAGGTCCCAAAAATATCGGCGGCCCCGAACTATTCACAAAGACAGGAAACGGTGGAGGATTACTCGTGTCCACAGGGATTTTCAACGGAGGTCTGTTCGGATCTCTCTCATAGTTATCTATAGGTCTCCAGTGCTCCTTCGTAGATGTATCCAAGTCCCCACCTTTGAGCACAAGTAGATGGCCATCCGACAACCAGATATCATTCTCCTTCAAGTTACCCAGCGTATGCTTATTATCATGAGCAAAGTCATCACTTTGCGCGTAGCTCAGGACACCAGGTGCTTGATTCAAAGGAGCATCGAAGAACTTATCTATGAGCGCATACTTCCCATCCTCCTGCCCAATCTCCACCGCCAAGTTCTTATCCCCTCCACTCGTGTCATTCTTGGCAGCATCCGAACTCACACTATTAGCATTACTAGGCTTACTATTAACATTATTTATACTGCCTACATCCTCCTCCACAGCGTTGGAAACTAACGGCTTTATCTTTGGCGGTCTCTTAACCTTCCTCCTCCTCCCCGTTTTAATTTTAACTAAAGGCTTAGGAGTATAATCCTCTCCTCCACTGTTCGTCGGTGTCTTCAATTGGATCGAACTCGCCCTCACGGACTTTGGATGGCTGGCAAATGGCGATGGTGTGATTGTAATAGGGTAAATCTCAGAATCTGGTTTTCTCACAGGTCGTAGTTCAGTCTTATGATGTTCAACATAGTTTGTTGTTGGCGGCGGAGAGACAAAGTCTCCATATTGGGCTCTGTTATTCTGCCTAGACTTTAGTCTTCTCCGTACGGAAGGAGGGATGCGGGCTTTCGTCCCATATATTACATCCCCATCCTCCTCCTCCCTCACCCGAAGACTCGTCCCGGGACATACTAGCAATGGCACTAGTGTTATCACTAACAACGCTCTCCACAATACCTTCATAGTTCCTGCAACACACAGAACAACAGCATGTACCCCAAAAACGCATATCCCTACCCCAGTCTAAAAATATCCTTCCTTTTTTGACTCACGAGCGGAAGTCATTTTCATCCCTATTGTATCATTTCTTTAAGAGGATTACTCCGTCGACGACATTTTATCATAAGCTACATCATACAAACCTAATGAATTTTGAATTTGGTAAGCAATTGTAGGCTTGGCTCACCAAATAAGCGAATTCTCCTTTTTATTTACATTAGCCCATTCTGCTCTATTCCCTCATCCTAATCATCTCTCTCTTACGGAAAAAAAACTACCGACTCTTATAAAAAATCCCTTTGATCAAACAAAACAAAATAATTTTTCATATTCAGCTTTCTAAACGAAACGTCTGAAAAGAGTAAAAAAATTTGTTTGTTTTTCTCTGGCTCGCGCCATGAACTAAGATGAATTGCGGTATTTCATGCAAATGTGTGAATGAGTGTAAGCAGCCATTAAATATTCATTAAATCGTCATAATAAATAATGACATCCAAAAAAATCTCCCCCAAAAGAGCCATTATAAGTTACAAGGGAGATTAAACAATTTTTTTTAGCTTTGGCAAAATTCAAACATTTCAAACTATTTCGTTCGTTAAAGTCACGGAATTGAGCCTGACAAAAGGTAATTCATTTTAAAAGAAATTAACACGTATTTCCTTTCCTGTTAATTTCATTAGGAGTATTATATGGAGTATGAAACCCCCCAGAAAAAAGTCACTAGGTAGGGTAGTCAACAAGGCGAAATGAAATGGTGTTTAGTGTTCAGCTCGGATGTAAAGAAATTCGGTTTTAATGGTACCGCTACCGCAGTACACTTGTTGTTTACGCTTACGCTCGCAACAAGAAATTGAAACAGGTTCTAAATCTGGCTTGACTACAGATTCCGATTACATATGCCAGGGTTCAGTAAACTGGTAACAGCAACAGCATTCCTCTGATTCCTATGCTCTTCCCTAAACGGCCTAAACTTCCGCTAGAGTCGAGAGATAAAAGAGAGATGAAAATGAGATGAGATGTTGTATAAGCAGTTTTTAATTAGAAGGTGTGCTTTCAACAGATTATAATCATTCATTCGGTTAGACAGTGGATTTGAAATACAGCCTTGTAAACTTGTAATTGATAGGGAGTACGCACTAGGGCAGACTTGGTAGACGCACGCACTAAATGAAATTGATCAAATCTCTCACCAGCTCACAAACTCACCTCCAATTTTATCTAATCATTTTAAACCAAGTACAGTGATGCCAAAATGCCGTTATCTTTTCATCTTGTTTTCATCTCGAAACTTTTAAAAGCTGAATGGAGGGGTTTAACAATAACGATTCTTTGAAAAAATATCTGCAGAGGAGGAAAAAAAACCTGTGATTTTGTGTACTTACCTCTTGTGTTTGCAGCTGCTCCAGTGACATGTGCTATCCAGTAAAGTGGATATGTTCCTACGTAGTAGTGGTGAAACGCTGAGTTTTTGCATGAATAAAATTTTCACCTGGACACTCTACCCACACTAGTCACTTTAGTAGATAGAACTTTCACAAGAATTCTTAGCAGTTTTCTACTTTTTTCACTAAAGAAAAATGCCAATTTTCTTGGAAACTCTTTGTATGACTTTATTATACTTTCCTTCACATTTTTTTCAAAAATGGATGAAATGCAGAATTGTCATTAATTTTTTTTTTGGAATGAGATCGCTGCAATTTAAAAATTGATGGATGGACACTCTCGATATGTTTATTTCTTTGAATTTTTCACGTCAGAAAGTTAAAATGTGTTATTTTTGTTGAACCTTAAACATCAGATAAAAACTGCAATTGCACTTGCACCCACAGATAAAGTAAATGAGTGTATTTGGACTCGGTTCAGAATTGTTTAAGTGATTTCGAAAAGAACTGTTAGTGCTCGTATTAAGATCCAATCAAGTTGAGTTGTGCTTTTACTCCTGCTTTTCTTATCTTGAAACATACTTTTACCTTAGGAAGCAATTTTATAAGAAAATTAGATACATTTTTATCCTACGTCACTTCCGAAAAATTTGAAGAGGAGCGTGTCCCTCCCATACAGGTGGTCTTTTACGCTGCATCATGGCAGCTTAAAAAATGACGGCACAGTCACACTTTAAAAATTATAAATTATTTTGTCTTTAGTCTCGTTTAAAATGTAAATCAAGTCATGTCACTAGACCACAAATGAGAAATGTCATGTTAATTAATCAACATGAGCAAAAATGGAGGGTCCCGGGATAAAAAAAAGGTTTTTCACTTTGTGTCTGGTTTTTGTTCTGTAAAAGTTCTAACCACCTTAGGAGGCTGGCCAAGCACTTGATGTTCTTTGTCTTAAAAATCACTCGTGTTAAATTTCATAATGAACTTGGTAGCACGGCTTCCTCCAACAGACTGAAGAGAAGAGAACACTGATTACCCGAGATTGTGCATGGGCTTACACTCACACAGGTCTTTCCTGCACTACTACACTTCAGCAATAGAAGCAGCGTAGAAGCAAGTCACTCCATTGCACTCTCTGGCCTTATCATGAAGCCCAAGAACAAGAAAATATTCTCAGTTAGACCCACACTACTCTTTACTCTATTCACCTGAGCTGAATCTCTACTCAATAATATTTAGTGTATTCCCTATCTACTCACTTTGCTTCAGTTTAGATACATCCCGACGGGAAAAAAAACTGTTTAAACCATATTAATATTATTACATTAGTTGGCTTTATCAGAGTCACAATAACATAATACAACATTTAGTCTGAGAAGAAGGAGCCCTTCGTACTTACCAACAGTGGAGGATGTAGAGTACAGACTTGACAACCATAATTCTGTAATCAACGTGTTCATCATAATATTCTAATGGGGATGCGATTATAGCATAATATATAATAGCATTCGCAATGCCTTGCCCCAACACAGGTAGTTGTACTTAGTCTTGGTATTAGTGTACGATGGATGTGGTTGTGGCGTGGCTTGGCTCTTTGGTTCCCGTTCGAAAATAATTGGGATTGTGAGGCAGCGGGAAGGCAAGCGATCAGATCTTGATGAGATGAAGCTTTGTTTCAAAGTGGTTCCGTCTATCATTTGTACACTCTAAGCTCCTTGT
Source organism: Lepidocyrtinus dapeste (assembly GCA_036850885.1). NCBI lineage: Eukaryota > Metazoa > Arthropoda > Collembola > Entomobryomorpha > Entomobryidae > Lepidocyrtinus > Lepidocyrtinus dapeste. The sequence goes on from JAANSQ010000036.1 coordinate 60,559, forward strand.
GAAATATGCATACTGAAAGGTAAACTGATAAGCTTACGCTAGATAAGACAAAAGACCAAGCCGTTATACTCTAGAATTTGAGTTAGGCTCAGGGTTTTTTCTTAAGTTAACTGCATTGTTAGCTTGCGTGTGGAGCCGCTAAGTGATAATGCCTCCTTCAAAAGTAAGGAGAGTGTATAGGCATTTCGATGATTTGGTTATGGATGGCATATGTCACTTGACTTTACACTTTAACTTGTTGTAGTTTGTTAGGGCATTTAGCAAAAAAATGTTTATGAATGGAGTAGTCATTGTGTCTACTAGTTTTTTGTATAGTTTTCGCTATATTTAACTCACGCAGTGTGACTTGACTTGGCTTCTTAGATTTTATTTTGTCAAACAAAAGCAAATAAAAAGAAAATTGTTTGAATGAATGAGTATATGAGGAGTAGTTGGGTAGTGTGACGAAGACTCTCGAGACCATTTATTCATTTGAAAAAGTCAAGTTTTCTCAAAGAAGAGGAATAGAGGAAACGCACAAAAAACTGTACTTTAAGTATCTCTGCTCTACCTTCCTTCCTATTTTTTCACTTTTCAACAATCATTCTCTCCTTGCCATTTAACATTTTGTAACTTGACTCACTTCACAGGTCTCAATGGAAGCAAGGTGTAAAGTACACAGACAGTCTGAATTTTTCTTAGAATTGAAAAAAAAATTATGCTCGACAATGTAGATTTTTTTTTTCCATTAGGCTATGATTTGATTTATGTTAAAATGTGAATTGATTTTAGATCATGGGAGTGAGTGAGAGGGACTCCAAGACAATGGCGATTGTTGGAGTGTAGCAGGGCACGCCAATACCATATGACAATGAAGAGTTAAGACACGACGCACCCAATCTAATTCTACTAAGCTTGGATACTCTTAAGTCGTGAAGTCCGTAGGAAACTGCAGACTCACAGTCATCTTTTCAAAATTCCATTGAAATCTCGTCAAAACCCCAAACCCAAACGATTTGATAGGATACATAAATGCATTTCAATTTTGTATAAAACTCATTTTTTCTTCCGTTTTTCTCCTTTGCTCTACTTTAAATGGGGGGCTTGCCTTGCCCCAAGGATTAAAAGCGAATTGGAAAATTAGATTCTTTATGTCCGTCACTGTCATTGATTATAAATTATTAATTCAATTCCATATGATAATTTTGAGTTTGTGCTGTGGACCATACAACACTCGCACAAGTACATTTATTAATTATTCATGAATCAATAAAAAAAGTGAATTGGATTGTATAGGTATGGTTATATGCTCTGTAATAGAATACATTCTTTCAATATTTTTTTTGACGGTTAATAACTACCCAATACCCCACGCACGCATACACACACACACACACCATCTCCAAATAAATTCATCGATAAAAAATAGAGCGAGAGGGTTTCTTGTAAAATGCTAAAATTCGGCCTAAAGCTGATTTAATGTGTAGGGTAATTTGTGTCCCGATGCTTATCAGATCAGCTTGTACTGTAGCAATTGGAATGCTATTAAACCGCAATAAATCCTATTCTTTAAAGTTATTTTCAACTTTTCAAGGGACAATGTCACACTGATTACGTGACTGTAACGCATTATTCAAAAAGAATATTAAGTATACATTCCGCCTAAGAGTATACCTACCTGTTGGACTGTTCTGAAGGAGAAAGGCCTCCTAAAGTCTAAACTATACAGGAATCATAGGAGAATGACTCGTGTCGAATTCCGCTTCAAAAAAAAATAATTTTGTGCAATGGTCATCGAGTCATTGGTCAAGTCGAAGCCTTATAGGTTGGGTATTGAGAGTTTGTAGAAAAAGATTAATATGGTCAGAGGAAGAAAATTGGAAAGGGCGAGGTGTTACATATGTGTCAACCAATTCATTGAGAAGAAATCGAGTATAATATTTCCAATCGATGTTCGACGCTCGATGTGTTTTACCCTATGTGATAGAGTACGTACAGGTGTTAAGCTATATGGCATAGTTACGGCGTAACGTCACCAATTACCCCATAACGTAATGTCTTACAACGTATTACACTTTTTAATAGGCTGAGCTGAACTTCAAAATAGAAATAATGAATTGGCATGCAGAATGTATAATGTGATGGAATCAGAGTAGTGGTTTTTTCATTTTGTTTTGATTACCCATAAAAAAATAGATTGTCAGGGGTGAATAAAGGCAAAGCGCAGCATTTTTTCGTACACTAATGAAATTTGAGCTTATCAGGGTGATCCATCTAATGCCCCTTTAATGTACAATCTGTCAAAATTCAAGAGCAACAGAGAACACAAAATTAGGAGGGAGATAAGAACCCATCATATTATCGTGAATTATATAGTGCAATAATTTTCTTTTTTTTGCTAGATAATTCTTTACAGAGCCTAGAGCAGGAGAGGAGTAAACAGGAGCAAGCTGATATAGAAAATTTTGTCCTCTAGCCAAACCAAGCCAAGTCAAGACAAAGCTCAATAGCAAAGTCCAAAGCCAAGTCCATCCTTTTTGTCTTTCCTGTGATAAGACCTATTTAGATTAGGAGGGTTGATAACTCAAAATCAGTGGATTCTCTTATTTGCCTTGGTGCTCATGAAGTAATGTAAATACCTGCGGTTACTCATCATATCTTGTCTAAGATACCAGGGTAATTTTAACTCGCAACATCGAAAAATATCATTGATTTAAATGCAAATTTCGTTGATACTCCATTTCTCACTCCAATTTTGAAGAATCTAAAGTAATCTACAATGTATCGTTATTTTAATTTCTAAGCTTGTCATTTTTTTCTTACAATGAGTTTATGCATGAGCCTATAAACACGCATAATTTATGAGTTTTGTCTTGTGAGTCATTGAAGCACTGTGAAGGAATCCAATGGGCTACTATGAGCTACTGCTTTAAACCGCATACCGTTCTACTTGCTGATCTGGTGAGTAGGCAGTTACACTAGAAGTTTAATGCATGCGTGCCGTGTAATTTCTGCAAATAAATAATTTGCAATAAATAGAGAGCAATCATAGATAAACGATTAGCCAACAATTTTTTTTTTTGAGAAATGGGCTAACCTACAAAAATAAATTGCTAAAAAGGGGATATGAACGATGATGATGATATGATAGGACTCTGATACACTTTTTTATAGTCTTGTTCAGTCTAGCTTTATACTCGATGCCATAGAAGGAGTAAACTGTGTGAGAAGTCTTACAATATTTTTTTTACGATCTATCGCAATTAAATTTTTTGGGGGGAGAATTACAGGATTTCGCAGGCGAAATGGGTAAAATTCGTAAATTTGCTAGAATCTCATGTTAGATTTGGATAGGATCATGTTTTTTCTCCCATGGCTTCAAACCTGAGACTTTTTAGAGATAGCACAAACTATGCAAATTAGTGGAGCAATCACTCTTAATTTGTTTCACATTTTAGAAAAACCAACTCGTTTGCGAATGTAATGTAATCATTGTGGGAGAGGGAGAGTGAGACACATGTAATGTTTATTTTTGGAAAAAGGCTTTTTAGAGTAAGTTCATGTATCATTGCAATTTACCACTTAAATGATATGATAACATTCACAAATTAATATCAATTAATAGAGTCTGCCAAGCCAAAACCAAGCGAAGTCAAGCCAGCCCAGACCCATTTACCATTTACGACTGGAAAAGTGATAGGATTTTTGATATGATATCGACGTATGTCTTTTCCCAAAACAAGAGTCTACGTAATTGTGAATTTGCTAAGAAGACTGAAGCTTCGTAATCTAAAAAAAATTGTTTAAATGAAACTTAATAAATGCTTTAAAGCAGATAGAGACATAGCTTCGCTGAGG